>UZAM01012077.1:0-13562 GCA_900618415.1 Soboliphyme baturini | reverse complement strand
CGTTTCATACATTGTCTGTATTGACAGATTTTTCAGGCGAAGAATACTACACGTTTTTGGCACATTTTCAAAAACTGAAGCTGCAGGATTCGCGTCAAGGCACTTCGTCTGATGACGTTCTCAAATGATGTGTGAACTCTGGCCTTGAGGGTTTACTTGGAGAAAGTTCACGGGCATGACGAGAGGTTAATCGATAACGAAAGGCTGATATGACAGAACAGTGAGGCAAATCAAAGACCAACCGAAGATTTGCTGCTGCACAGTTTGTCGTTTGTGAAGTAAATTAAATCCTTTTTAAAATCGCAAATATTGTCAGACGTATGGTGTTTTGGGATTGCACTCGAGCCTGCCTGACGTCCGAAGCAACAACAGGACAATTGTTTTGAAACAGCTCTTAATTGTGGGCCCACAATTCATGAATAGACCATTTTCTTCATGTATGGCTAGGAAACTCAAACGTAAAACAGGTTTTACCATCATTACGACTGAATTTTCAGAATTTTGAATGAATACTGCATGTTCATTCATGATGATGTTACTTCTGATGGTAATGAAACCCGTCGACTATTCGTAAAACCTATTCAACTTTTTTCACGCTAGGGTTTCAGCCATGGATCAAAAAGCAATCAATTTAAGTAAGTTCGTCTGAATGTAACGCTTACTGATAACCACACTTCCATGATATATCTCTGTTGTAAGAACTATTATAAAAAATATATAACAGATACGCGGGTGAAAGCTTACCTTTTGAACAAGATAGCGAAACAGTCTAGCTTGTCAGCATCGACAAAAAAAGTACAAATTAGCAACTCAACTTATTTTTGCCAGTCAAATTATGCACATGTCATGTAGTTTTTTGTGATGCCCAGTATTAACATAAATGCTCTTGTCGAATAACGAACGACTCCTGCAAGATAAGATTTTACCACGTATTGCACAGCACGCTGCCTTCTAGTTGCCTCAGGAGGAATGTTTGTGCATACAACGGGTCCATGGTATTTTAGCACATGCAGTGCTAGATGCATCACGTATCATTTCGTTCGTTAGAGCCACATCACGATTATAACGAACGATGCTTCAGAAGCAGTTACCGCGTAAACATCAAAAGCTGTTTCTATCAAGAGTACCAGCTCCTGAAACATCGTTCTATGCAATATGTGGTTAAGCAAACAAAATGATGCGACACGCATATGGCATTGCAGGATCTCAAATACCAAGGAGAAATGACCTATTTAAACGCTCTGTAAGAAACTAAGAGCAAATGGACGGTGCAATACGCCGTGAAATCTGGTCCTGAAAGAAACATTTTGTAATATTTAGTATTCATCGAAAAGGAACAAGCAAAGAGTTAAAAAGTTTAACTTAAGTTTAAGTTTTGAAGCAGATATTGCTTATAAATCTAATCGCTTGACCATATTTTTGACCATTTTTTCACGTTATGCATGCAAATGAATGAAATATTCGGCTTTGTTGGTTGTTATGACTATTAGAAGCCCAACCCCGACGAATAGCCAGGTCTTATTATATGTATTTACACAGTTTTAACAAGATTTGCAAAGAAGAGTAATAATTTATTAAGTAAAACGTAAAATTCATAACTCGAAAGGGAAATCCAAATCAATCACTTGTGATGAAGAAATAAGAAATACAAGCAAAAACTTTCCGAACAGGGACAAATACACGTCTTTTTTCCACAATGTAAACATGCTCGATGCAATCTATATCCTATAAGGGCCCTTCGATCCGACTCTGCCTTAATCTGGCGTAGTATATGCTTCGAAGGAGGAAAATGGCTGCCAAAATGTAAAATGCTGAAAATGCTGAAAGTATTAATGTTCAAAGATACTCGTAAAAATACCTTAATGTTACAGTAATTAGTGCTCAGTAGATATTGCAATAGTTATCGGTCGACATACTGTCAGTTGAGCATTCAGTCGAATCGTTACAACTCCATCATTCGAATGTATTATTCTCAATATTGCGGGCTGACAACCTGACCGGATTCACGAAACAAGAGTAAAATTATACCATCCTGACCAACTTTAATGAATAATTTAGCCTCCATGGCTACCGAGGAAAGATGTGGTCACCATCCCTACTAGTGTTTGATAAAAGAATTGCGAGATATGTTCATCATATGTCGTCTGCGCTGAGAACGATAATATCGGCAAGACGACATGAAAGTCAGAAGTCGATCACATCAGGAAATAGAGAGAACCGTCTTTCTGGCGGTAAATATTTTGGGAAGGTCAAAATCAGGAAATCTGAAAGCAAAATCGCGGTCAACCTTGAATTCATTTCACCGTTAAACTGTTTTATTGGCAGTAACCTCCCGTCAAGTGATATTTGCTATTTCAAAGTCTCGAGTTACTATTTAAACGTTATAGTTCTTTGAAAAACGCATACCTATCCACGCTGCATACAAACCAGGACTGTCCTTGGCGGAATTCCACGTGGCAATCTGAACTTAAAAAAATTGTAGACTAGACTAAAAGCAAATTCAAAAATCAAAGAAATGGTCACACGTACCGTCAAACCAACTGCAATGCAAAGAAACAGACCGCCAATCAAAAGGCACAGTATCGCTCGCATTTTGGCTATATTATCACCAACGGACGAACTACAAGAAAAACAAATAACAACAGTTTAAGCATCCACGGTTCTTCGTAAGGCATCAAGCAAAGGTCAATGGGTACATTAATCTTAATAAATCTTTTCCTCATGGAGGGCCTAATTTAAGTTGACAGAAACGTAAAAACACCGGGACCAGACAGCTATCTCAGCACTGGCGAGTGATAGTAGATAGGATGTCGAAATGGAAAAATTGATGGTCTAGTTGAGCGTTGACAGCTAAACGGTCTGTGGCAAAAACGAGCTGAACTGCACCATGAATCTTTAAACCTTAGACGTATTTACCCTCATTAATGACCAGATGTGACATTTGCCGAAAGACTGTGGTCTAGGATACAAGCGGCAGATTCAATTTTCTTGGAACAATTATTGGAGCGACGAGATCTGACAGAATCCGAAACAAGACACTTTCATGCCGCGATTGTGAGCCACTCCTTCTTTGAATGTGGAGATCAGAACGGCGGGAAATCGCTTGGACGAGATAATGCTTAAGAAGACTACCCAAGCACCATGTTATGGTAAAGAAAGCTACGAAACGGCCTAGCGGCTGATCGTGGATCAGATGGCTACATTACACACAGGAACTTGCATTATAGCGCCTTGGAATTCAGCAGCACCCCCCTGGAATACTGGTATAGCATCATGAAACGGGTGTCCAATGATCCAAAAGGAGTCGGCCTGCCGGTATAAAATTCGATGCATAGCGGTGACGGAACTGTGTCCTCCTGAAAGGAGGACGCTTGACCTGCAGTATCGGTGGCTGTTCTGATGGCCGCTCAAAAGTAGACTGCGACGTGCCGATATCGATACCTTCCTGCCCTAACGATAAACTTAGCGATCTTCTATACAACAGGTTTCAGAAAAGTCCCTTGTCTGTCGCGTAAATGTCAAACAAGCCTTGGTGAATGTCACTGCTACCTATGCCTCAACAAACATGTAGTGAAAACAACGAAGACGCTTTCTGTGACTGGTTGCAGACAGCTGTTAATAGTCTGTCGCGCAATGAAGCCGTAGTTCCCACATTAGAAATTAACGTGAAGGTGGACCAGTTTGGATCTATTCGATAGCAATGTCAAGGCACTGCCAGATGCTGCCGAACGCGTACGCAGGTTGCAGACAGTGGGACAACCCTCCGATATGCGGGGCAGCAGCGAAACAAACGCAGAACCCGACGAGTAAGCAGTCGTGGACAAAGTAACGACAGTATGGCGATCAAACTTCTAAGTTGGCTTCAGAAAATACCGCAAGGCGCAGTGACATAACGAGTACATACCCACCAAACAGACACGCTGCTAACCCCTACGATCCGCAGTCGGTCCCAACCCCGACTGAGAAAGGCAGGTTGACGTCAGGCAGACAGTTGGCCATAAAAACCAAGGCCAAAGCTAAATATGATGAATTAACCTACCTCAAGAAAGAATCCCAGGGCGTTTCCCAGAAGCGATGCACAGCAGGAAATCCCGGCGGCTGTGAAAAATAAATAACATAACCAGTTGTTGCGACGACGGCAATCACAAGGGAAGAGATTGAAACACGCTGAAAACGAATCGAGAGAATTCAAATAGCCACTTGAAACAATGACCAGAAAGGACAGGGGAGCACGGAAGTTTTTCAAAGAAGAAACGTTCAGAGAACTTGCATACGAGAGATGGAATGGAAAGATGGGAAGTCAAAAAATTTGGCTGAGCCATAAACTTGTTTGTAGAAAATCAAGAAGAAGAAATGAAACTGTAGTAGTATTGAATGAAGCGACAAAAAAGAGGATATTCAAAGTCAACTGAATTAACCACAGAATCACAGGCGTTATGCTTATTTTGGAAAGTGCTAACTTTCAACATAAGTGTATAACCCCTTAAATTCGTCAGAATGAAGACGAAAAGTTGACATTCTGAGAGAGCCTAGACACTGAAACAGGAAATCGTACCGCTACCGCAAAACGAAATACAATAAATGACAGTGACCTTAACGGGCACATCGAGAAACATCAAAAGGGTCACAACAAGATCCATGGCTCAGATGAACAAGGTATGTTAAATAAAGGACAGAACATCTCGCAGGTGACAGTTGCATATGATCTGGCTCTGATAAGCACCTTGTTCCAGAAAAGAGAAAACTACCGGATAATTAACGTACAGGAACGGGCAGAAGAAATGCCAAATCGACTACTTCCTGCTCCGAGGGAATGAACTTAAGAACTTCAGGGACAAGGCTATTTTCGGAGAACTACAACTAGTGGTCCTACACATCTCTTTGAAACAATTCATTAGACAGTGGGTAGGACCATAGCTTTGAAGACAGGGGGTGGAAGCTCGAAAGGAAGCAGAAAAAAGCATTAAAAAATTATGAGAAAAATGAAGAAGGAAGAACTGGAAAAGGAAAGTGGACGGAATATGGGAGCGAGTGGCCAGCACAATCACAGGGAATGCCAAGGGATCTAGTCGGAAAAACAAAAAGGACGATACACCTCCAGAAAGACACCTTGTGGTGGAATGCGGACGTTCTGTTGCAATCCTACGACAGAGCTGTTCAAGAAATGCCAGCTATTAAACAGCGCGAAAAAATACACCATATCACAGAGCGATGCAAAAAAAGTCGTCGCTGAAGCAAAATCTACAGCGTGCATGAGCTTATACAAAAAATGGCAACAAAGGAAGTGGAGAAAGACATCTATCGCATAGCAAAAGCCAAAGAAAGAAGAACCAGAGACATTGGTAATGCAAAGTGCATAAAAGACGAAAGCGGAATGGGGCTGGCGGATGAGAAAGATATTCGCAACCGATCGCGAAGGCACTTCTAAACGCTGCTACACGGAGACCATCCCAGAGAAGTCGCGAAAGAAATCCCAAAAAACCAGGGCCTAGTCGAAAAGGTCTCACCGGAGGAGCAGAATGAAAAATAGAGGCCCTTGGCATGGACGGAGTTTCCATAGAAACATGGAAAGCACCGGGACAAGAAGGCGTAATTTGGCTACGCGTGCTATACCGAGTACACTGGAAATGTGGTTCACACACTAATACTGCCAGGGAAGAAACGAAGAGGAAGACCAAAGAAAAGATGACGCGATGTCCTGAAAAACGATATGAAACTGCGGAGTCACTGAAGATTTTACAAAAGACAGAAACATGTGGAGAAGGATGACACGATTAGCGGATCCATGTTAAAAAGAACATGCTAGGACAAAGAAGTGTCCAGTTGGGAGTGGGAAACTTCGATGGTACTTACAAAGACTTTAAAGAAGTCGTTCTTTCCATAGCGGAAAATATAGTTGAGGTCACGAAGAGAGTAGGGAAACTGCTCTGAGTTACGGAGAAAATAGCAGGCCTTACAGAACAGAGGAACGAGGATAAGGAGTAGTAGCAACGCCCTGCTGTGCCTTCGAAGGAAACCCATTGTCTCTCGCTCCTGCGGTCAGTCAGGGTTGGAAGGGTAGAGGAAACTTTGGCTGGATGGAGGAGGGGTGAAATCGGAAAGAACGATAAGGCAGCAAAAAAAGGCGACTTGCAAACAGCGCTCGAAGAAGTACGACAAGTGTCCCATAAGCATATAAGAAGGAACTTCTTAAAAGATGGGTTGAGAATTTTCAATTGCTGTCCTGAAGACTTCCTTTTCCCGTCGTTAACTTTCTACCGGAATCAGCGATTAGTGTACAAGCAACTACAAAAGTAGAAGTAGTTTTGCACCTCAAAGTAAAGAAGGCCTGTGCTGTGGATCAGATTCAACCGGAGTTAATCAGATACGGCGGAAGAGGAAATAGAAAAACTTCATACCTTACTCGGTAAAACGTGGACCTCGAAGTCCTTTCCTGAAAAATTTAAGGTTGGCGTAACTGCCCCAATATTTAAAGGGAGAAGGCCAACTTAATGCTCGAACTATCGTGCTATTACCCCGATGTTTACACCCAGGAAATTGTTTCTTCGATTATAATGGAACGGCTGACGTAGGCAGTTAATAGAAGACTTAACGGAAATCAATCAGGCTTCTGGACGATGAACTGAAGCCCTGACCACATTTTCACTGTTCACAGATCATTGAGCAATTTCTTGCCTTGGTTGGCCAGTTTCTTGGACTTTAAGGTTGCACATCGTCTGACGATTTTTAAAATCTTGAAACGCAACGGGATATCCGAGCACATCGTTTCTCTTTTGGAGCAGATGCGCGCCGGAACCATATTCGCTGTCAAAGGTGAAGGAGAGCTATCTGAATGGTTCCCTATTAACTGTGGAGTCTGTAAGGGAGATATGCTTTCGCCGCTGTTATTAAACATTGTTCTGGTTTCTTCTCCGAAACTGCTGATTCTGGCAAAGGTTTCATTCTAGAGAAAGCGAAGATCAGGATATTCTGGTAGACATCTTACTGACCTAGAGATGCTGACCTGGTAAACAATACACTGAGCGAATTCTGTCATCTCACGACTTCCATTTGAAACACAGGAGCAGATGCAGGCCTCTTAACGCCTGAAAGTCCGAAGCTATGAGGAACCCCTCAGACATGGCTGATCTACTAGTGGAACAAACAGAAGGCACAGAGAAGATGAACCAGTTTAAGTATCTCAACCCAATCATCTCGAAGGATGGCACTATCCAGCAACAATTAAATAGGAAAATCGTTGAGGCATCCAGTGCAACTAGGACTAACGGAGGAAGAACAACGGTTGAAACATACAAAGACGTTGGCTTAGGTGCATCATGAGGATTAAGTGGAAGGACTATGTAATGATAACTCCACTTTATCACATAGGTACACGTGGTGACAATTAGGTATAGATTAATACTGTTAGACAAACTAGTTAAGCAGACGCCATCTACTCCAATCAGTGCGCCTTTTGTGTGAGAAACGAGACAGCAAACATCGGTCAGGAGGCCAGCCTGCAACCTAAGTCAACAAGACAGCGGCGGATCTGCTTTAGGAGAGAATTATTTCCTTCTAGCCAGACCCTTAAAACCAAAATTGTAAGACTGACAACAAAACAAACAAGCTCTGCGTATGCAAACGGCTTAAGTTAGTGATCGCATACACAAAAGGGGTAATGACCATTCAGAATGAATGAAAGATTAACAGTTTTGCACTTACACTCTGCCGCAATGTGGGCATTTTGCGAGACGCTTGTTCAGCACATTGTACTGCAAAAATGAGTAATTTATACCAGAGTTCAAACAGCAAACATATTACCATAAATATTTCATCACAATATGCACAGCTGATCCTTTGGGTTCCGGGTGGAGCACGAACCGCTCTGCCGATAGGACTCAAACCGAGGGTTATTACCCGCTTACTAAAAACAGCTGAACATTAATGACTGGACCATATCGATCGGCTGCCAGTTATTACCAGTTCGCTCGAGGACAAGCGATCCTACTGGACGACTGGTTGCAAATCAAAAGGCAGTTACAGGGGCATCGGACGTATTTTCGACCCGGTGGAGGTGGTCTAATAGGCTAAAATGTGAAATATGACAATAATGAAAAATAATTTTTAAGCATGGAAATACGAGTAGCTACTCACAAATATTAAACATTTCTGCATGAATGGCAATTAAAAGAAAATTTAAAGGATAAAAAACGCTGACGTTCACAAATACTGGAACACAAGTATTTTTCATGTATCATTTAAATAATTTAGCACACACCGATGAATGCGCAATCACTCACTACACTGGAAAAATACTCATAATCCTCCCTCACCCTAATATGGGTAGTAAATCTGCACTGGCTGAGTTAGACTTGGTTTGATCGAGTTCGGTTTGCAACGAGAGAAAAGTGTCTGAGTTGCGACACAACAAAAAGTACTGAAAAGGCACAAGATGCAACTCCGTCAAAGCAAAAGCGAAACAAGAGACTACTACGGCTCATCATAGCTCAGTGGTAGTAGCCAATTGGAGCTATACTAATACATCGCTTCAAGTAAATTCTTGCGGCTCCGAGTATGCTGAGCAAATGTTGCTGGCACTCGTTTAAGCGATTATCTTTAGCGATTTTATCATTATATATATAGAGCTGTTAAATAGCAAATTGTTTACATATCAATCAGCAAAAAAGTCGAATTTACCGTTGCTTCTGTGCACTGCGGGCACTTTACCACATGCTGGTGAGTTTTGCCGGATATGTCGATAGATGCATGGCACACCCGACATGTGATCGTTGGAACCGTAACTGGAGGTTCCGTGGAAACGCCGTTGTACGCGAGGGTTGGCGGTTCCTCCAGCTGTTGCGAACTGCTTTCCGCATCGGCGGAGAAAGCGACATTCTTGTTATCGGCAGGTTTCCCCTTCGCGGCTGCCTGCTGTTTCTCAGAGTCAAGCAAAGGAGTCTCTTCAGTGCATCTGTTGTCTTGTGACATTCAGTAAAACTTGGTTCAACCTACAAGCAATGTCAAGAATAAAATATGAAGGCAACGGTAAGCACACCTCGACGATTCTCACAAGAATTATCAGGGATTTAATTCATTTTCTTATTTATCCACTCATTCATTTATCCACAAATCTATCTATTTTCTAAGCCCACCAATCCTTTCGGATTATGAAAATAAAAGCTTCAGTTTTCTTCTACCATCGCGATGTTTTGACGTTCGCATAAATTGACTTCCAAAGCACGCATAACCTATTATGGAAGAGGTTTATTAAGGCTGTCATATCTGAAATTTTTAAGCATGCTACAGTATTTTTATTCAGGTAGAAAATAACACTGCCACGACATTTACTGTCATTTCTTCTGAACTATTTAGGTTTGACTCGCGACATGAACATAAAGGCAAAAAATATTTGTCGCGGAAACCGTCGATATATTATGACAATACTTGTCCATAATGGGTTAATACAACTGCGCCATCTTCGATATGTCATTTGTCTGCGATTCTGCTACGAGAATTTGCAAGGTGACGGGTGGCATTATGCATTATATTTTTCCAATGTTCACCATCTGCGCAGTATGACATAAAACTTTTTCCTGTTTAATTAGTCCAAAGTCAGGATCTCTGTTTATATATTCAATGAGCCCTATCCCTTGTTCATAAATTAAAAAATTTAAGGTTTTCTTTCAAAATTAATATCAACTGTACCCCTTAATCTTGTCAAATGGTCTTAACCATTAATGTCCTAATGGTTAATGGTCTTAACGACCTAAAATCCCTATATGCTGATAAACAACGAACCGTATCAACTCGTTCTGAACAATAAGAAAGGGATTTAGCAGGAATTTCTAACAGACTTGTATTTTCTCTAGGTCCTTTCGTGAAAAGCGAATTAAGGTCAAAAAAGTGATCGCATGCCGACATAAAATGTAGGCTAATGTGCACTTATTACGACAAGCACGAAGAATTCGATGATAGGCAGCTACACAATGGCCACGGAGTATTGATATATTGTTTTATACCTCGAAAGAAAGCCTGCAGAGACGAAGGATGCCCTGGTTACCAAGCCAAGTAATGAAATCAGTGTAACTCTACTTTACTGTGGTACGACCACACCAGAACACCCTAATGATCGAAAGGTAATGCTATCCATTTCTGAATTGATTCCACAGACTTACTGCCGCTGTTATACTTTCTCCCTCTTCACAAATTGTTTGAGAATGATGTTTTGCTGAGGTCATACTAAAATGCGCAAAACAGACATGCTGTTTCATGTGACCACCCCTTTGGGTTGCATAAAGGTCAAAAACATAGCCACAGTGCAACAGAATTGAAGGTGGTGAACCTTGTTCTGAACAAACATTGTTTCCTACGTATAATCAAAACATTACAAAATCAGATTTCGCGTCAACATCTCCGATTTCCTGGCCGGAGGAGAAAATAAGATCGAAAGGAGCGAGAAAGAGTGAGTGGCGACCAACGCTCAACGGAATGCGACAATCGTCCGGTAAGCAGGGAACTCGGTCTGTCCTTATAGAAGACGCTGCGGGTGTTTCATTGGTAGTTGAGAAGGAGCCTTTCAAAATATGAGGTGAACATTTCCAACAGATGCTCAACGACTGCTGCCCAGAATCATAATTTCTGACGGATAATTATTTGACAAAACTAGATGTTAGTACAGACTGACGCGGAAAAACTGAAATCCAAAAACCACTGTTACATCTCAAGGTGAATAGGGGCCTGAGGGGTGGACTGAATTCCTCCGCAGTCAGTTATGTTGAAACGAGAAGAGTAGAAAAGCACCATGCCCTGTTTCATAAAGTGCAGACCTACAAACGTTTCCCAGAAAATGGAAGTGAGGGGTAAATGTCCCCATATTTAAAGATGGTGGGGTCATCGAATGTTACGGTTATTGTGATATCACACTACTATCAACTCCCGAGAAACCTTTTTCATGGATCATTCTAGAAAGCAACTTGAGGCAAGCAAGAGATAAGGGACTTCACTCAAACCAAGCAGGCTTCCAAATAGACTACTTCTGCTCCGGCCAATTTTTCACTCTGGAGAGGATTAGGGAGCAATGCGAGAATTTCTGCCTTTTGCCCCTTGCCTTTGTTTGATTGTTTAATCGACTTTAAGGCCTTATTTAATTTGCTATATCGCACGAGGGTGTGGACAATCTAGAAATACTATGGGATACCGTTCATATTTTGCAAGAGATGCATGCAGGAACCATGTCAGCTGTTAAAGTTGAAGTAGAGCTATGTGAATAGTTCCGTATTAAAAGTAGAGCTGTAGAAGATGCGCTTTCGCCTTTGCTATTCCACATTGTTCTCGACTTTCTTCTCCAAAATATTGCTGACCCTGCAAAGTGAAGGCTTCATTCTAGAAGGAAGGCGCAATTCAAGATATCCGGCTAGATATCTTGCTGAGGTCACAGATGATATTGTTCTGGTGAACTTAGCGAGGGTCTATCAACTAACGGCAATAGACCTGCCAAAGCTGGTCTCTTCCTTAAAGCTAGGAAGCCAAAATTTATGAGGAACCCATTCGGCACAGATGATCTACAAATGAAAAAAGAAGATGAAGCCCTCTGCGAGGTTAACCATTTTAAGTATCACGGCGGCAACATCTACAGAGATGACACTATCTAGATAAAGATAAATAGGAGTGTGACCCTAACTTCGAGCGCTTTTGGAAATGAGCTGAAGAAAGCAGTTACTCTCGCAACGAAAGACAATTTCTATCTAGCCTCGATTAGGTAATGGTAGTACGGTGTGGAAACACTTTTTCTACAGAGGGAGCAAGAAGAACGGTACAGCTGTGTTGACTTCGACGCATAGTGAGGGTTAAATAGCAGGACTGAATAAGATATAAGTTTTCTCTTCTGGATACAAGTGGTCTTGATAGATATGGAGATTAACAAAATGAGGTTAACAGTGGGTGAACAGAAACCATTTACTCCAGCCTGCAAGCCTATTTTCTGAAAGCGGAAGAGCGGTAGACGTACTCCAGGAAGCTCGCGACCAAGCTGGAGAAACAAAACAGAGGCAGACCTGCGCTGAAGGAGAGAAATCCATCTGTGACGGAATAAAAAGCACCATATTACAAAAGTGATGAAAAAACGCGGATACAGCGAATGTCAAAAACTACAGATATTCCGCTGAAACAAAGGGTTTAAGACGATAATCTCAAAACAACAGCAACCATCTTTCCTGGCAGGACAAAACTGATTCCGAATCAATCATGAATGTCGTCATCAAGGTCATACACATTCTGGTTACAAAGACAAATTTCACCAAACAGAAATGAAACTCCGAAAAGCATAAGATCGAGTAAGAGAAACTCAGTCAGGGAACAATTACGTAAATCGTAAAGAGGATATAATTAAACAATGTCCCGAGGAAGAAATAAACGACACTACATACATTAAAGAACAAACTATAGAGCCAAATGTTATATTATTTTTGATGAACACGAAGTAAAATATATAACAAGTTATAAATCGACACAGAAACACGAAGTAAAATGAATCTAAGCCAAAGTCTAAACGGAAAACTGGCAAACTAAAATAACGACCGTTCAAAACACCACTGAAACTTCAGACCCGCAGCGAAATATTCAGTTCGTACAAGGGGTACATGGAAATTTTGGCATTTGATCTGTTTGTTCTGTGACCCGTAGTAATGGTAGTGCAATAGCTTAACTATACTACTATGTCGTGAGAGCAAAAGTGCGGTCGAAAAGGAGGTGATAAATCTTCTGATTCCATGGTCGGCAGCAAAGAAAAACAAGCAAACTTTTATTTTCAAAGATTGTAACCTTTATACAGAATTGGCATCGGTCATAAACAGGGAAAGTTTCAAATTTTAGTCTGTTATTTTAGTGTTTGCAGTGTGGCATAATTTTTCCTCGTTGTCTCGTTATGTTCTGTGTACGTTTTACGTAGTTCTTACCCGGAGGAGATTTTATTACTCCATCCAATGGCTTTTGAATCTACCGTTACTATTTTTCGAAAATTGGCTTTGTAATCAATAAATGTCTGACTTTGATAACGACATTCATGATTGATTCGAAATCAATTAGAAATCAGATCTATCACATTGATGTCATCAAGGACACGGTATCGAAATAAGCCTTTGAAATTATTTATGCAGCGGATATGTTTAGGCAATATCTCTTAATTTTAGTTTGACATTTTATGCTACTTTGTAATCAGTTGTAATATTTACTAAAGAATAAACAGTAAGCTGATCATAATTCTGAACATGTCAAATGATGAATGATTCATCCAAGTCGGAGTTAACGATATATTACAAATCCCTTGCATTCGGTTGCTTAGTAGGCATTTAAGCATGCTATGGCTCCATTTGTCTAAGCACCTACAGTTCTGCCGTGGCATTTGGTATTGGATAAGCCTTTATTAACTCGGGCGAACGAACCGCTTATAATGTTGATGCGCCAGCGTATAAAGGCAACTCCTCCTGAAATATCGTTGGTGATGAACGTGAGGTAGCTCTAACGGACGTAATTATGTGATATGTGGTCAAATGCGATGGTACCATAACCTACTCAAATGGCCTCCT
>UZAM01012058.1:3328-13940 GCA_900618415.1 Soboliphyme baturini | reverse complement strand
GGTGTCTGAACACGATTTTTGGTTCTGCTCAGTGATGCTGTTTTGCATCCATGTACTGCAGTTGACAGAATATCATAGAGCCGTGGTCTGCTAAAATCGTCCCCTGGTCGTTGGGAAGAAGGAGGCGGTGGATTTACACCGTATAAATCAGGTAATAAGGCAAAACCTTAAGTTGGGTATGATACCGTTATTATCATGATGAAGGATGTTTACACCTGCATGCAACTTCTAGTAATGAGTTTTACTCCATCATAATTAGATTATTATTTAACTTAATATTTTCTTGATACACAGAACAATCAGCGATGCACAGGATGGTAAGCTTTTCTCCTTCTTTCTCTTATCATCACTCGTTTGGGCATCGTGGCCATACATCAAAAACTGTTGCGTTGATTCATTATGATGCTAACTCTAAGTTCCTTCAAAGAATTATTCATCCAGGTCAAGAGTTCTCAACGAATACAGTGGCTTTGATCTGAGAATATCTTGAATGAGCTATTAATAATGAACTCTCAACATTAATCCCTGTTTGGCCTCTTGTGATTCTGCATTTTACCATGACGTTTTGTGTTGTTGTTCTTACGACGTCTGTCATCACGTTGTTGGAAACATCCCGGACATATGCTTTTCACGTCTCCTGATCACCTTTAATGTTCGTCACAAAGTTCAACCAGTGTTTGCTACAGTTCAACCAGCAGTTCTGACAGTGACCCACCAGATCTTAGCTTTTCCGTTTTTTTTCCTGTGCGAACCTGAGCTCGAGATGGCGTTCACTGTAATAGAGGTGATCCCGTCTGGTATCACTTGCCCAGGCAAACTCAGTCGCCCATTTTTCAGAGCAGTAAAGAGCTGGATAACTTCAACAGGCATGGAATGTGGCGTTGAATCTATGGTCGAGAAATGGTATTGTGATGGTTCTTTAGCATCAGTGTTCGACCTCAGTCTCTCCTTCGACTCTAAGTACCCAGCTTTCACATATATCCATAAAGAAGGATGCAGCTACTGGTGACCTGCTGAACTCGGAGCTACATTTTCAGACGGATTTTCCATGGACGACGACTTTTTGACTTCCGTTGAATCTGTTTTCGCCCTGCGTTTTGACACTGAGCTAGAAATAGCTCAGAACATTTGAGTGCATGCCAAAGAATTGCTTAACTTTTACTCTTGCTTAAATACCCATTTGTAAATTCAATTTTATGAGGCATTAGGTCTAAATATCACTATTGTTTTGTTTGAAATTTTGTACCATTAATTTTAGGAACAGTCATATTCGCTCGAGTACATCTGCAGTCCAGAAACGCTTGGAGCGGATTCTCCGGAAAGAGTCGAATCTGTCATTTGCAATATTCTCATCCCGCTCTTATTCGGTATTGGCACGAAAGGTAACAAATGCAGTTGTGAAATTTTCTCTAAGTGCTGTTGCCCTAACTTTTGTCCTTTCTTGGATTTGACGTTGTTGCTGGCCGTATCTTTTGAACTCGTGGCTTGCAAGACCAGACGATTTGTTCATGGAGGTGAATCTGTTTGCGATGAGGATCCAGACGAAAAACTGAAAAAGGAGTTCATAATGTTAAAGGCATTATTAGAGAACCCGTGATTTTCATATTAACAACCTTCGATAGAAATGAATGACGGCGTAGTACAAAAATACGGAGTTCGCATAAATGGGATTAATCTTAAGTTGTATGAATCCTAATTCTTCAAAAACGGTATCAAATACGTAATTTGAGCAGCTCAGTTCACCTGAACTTCAATTTTAAAATACATAAATTATGCTATGCGATACTCTTATGCTACTTTACGGCCCTTGAATTCCCATATGTAAGTTGTCCTTCATTCTGCGCCTCACAAAAATAAATACAGTATTATATCGCGAGTTAATTGTGGTTTTGATAAGGGTTCGTTGTAGATGGTTTGCATCTGCGGCATTCGGATACTATGTTTTGCTTAAACATGTTGTTGTCGCTGTTGACACCGAGTACAACGAAGACGAATGGAACCACTTCGACATTAAACACTAACCTTTTACGAGGTATTTATTTCGTCGAACTTTCAGTCCGCTCTCTGTGATTCACAACTACATAAATTTAGAGTCGATGTACAGCAGCGTTGCAATCGTTCCCAATGTTGACAGGCAGTCTACCGTTTATCAACCTCAAAAGACTTCGCGCGAATCGATTTCACAATGTGCGCTTTTGGGTAATGCGCTTTTACCACTTATGAAATCATTACAATGTGTTTTATTTAATATAATTCAACAGCTGAATACGTTGTAATTGGCTGGACCAGAGTTCTCAACTAACTTCCAGGCACTATTCCCCTAGAACAGAAAGCGAAGTGAATTTGGCCTTTACAAATAGTGAAATGCAATGGCAAAATTCTGGGAAAGCATATTCGCACTGATTTTTCCCAAAGACATGCAGTGAGGAAAATTATCATGTTCCGAATTCCGACCAACTGAAAAAGACTGTATAAGACCTGAGAAAGTGCATAACATTAGCAATAAATATTATACCGATGTTCTGTGGTAGCTATCAAGAATATCAACTTTCTAATTTTGCCTGCAGATACTTTTTTTATACTACTGATACCGGATTTACAAGGAGAGAAACTTTACATTACAACGATATTGCGGTAGTGATAGACGGTTTTAATTATTACACTTTGTTGCATTGCAAATTATACTGCAGTGCACAACCTATCGCTTCTAATCGTCCATGTGGATGATTTAAACATAACACGGCTCCTTGGTACTTATACACGTGCAGTGCAGAGCACGCAACAGCGCGTCATTCAGTTGGGTCCGACAAGAGAATGTTCGAGCACAAAAAATTTCCATATCCGTGGAAAAATATACAGCGCATTAAGCAAGATGTAATGCGCTATGTTTATGGGTAGCTACCAAGAATGGAAGCTTTTCGATTTGTTCGAAAGTTCCTAAGAAAGCATTTTTACGATTCTTTACTCTACGCATTGGACAAAGATTTTTTGGCAAAGCCATCGTGAAGACTTTAAATATAAAATCCGACATCGTCAGACTGCGGAATTCACGTCGCATAGTCCTTCTGTTTGGTGGTAGGCCGGAACCAGCGTATAGGCCTGCTAAAGCAGCTACTCCTGCAACGCGAAACAAGTGTCTGACTGAAATTATGTGAATAAATCCACTGGACCGGACGATGTGCAGACATAATCCAATGGTTCAGTAGGGATAGAGTGATACAGTACTGCGAGGTTTGCTTCGAACTGCATAAATGCTGGATTCGAAATTCATAAAGTTTTCTTGACCGCTAACGCGCTTCTGCAAGAAATACTTTATACCTTGGTATGCATTTAGGTGCGACCTGTTGAGAAACTGGTGAGTTGTGGTGGGTAGAAGTCGCGAAATATAAGGACTGCATGGTGTTAAGGTCTAATCATATGAGAATGAGCGGGACCTTACTACCATGTTGTCAATAACGAGCGCCTCTTACGGCTGTAATTTGCCTTGACACGCCTTATAGTTGATTATGCGACTATATAATTGGAACAGACAATAAAATTTTGTTTTGCCAGTATTCCATGTGACTTTGGGACAAGCGTCGACATCACGAGTATTGCTCTGCGAGGGAAGGTGTATAGGTCGGCTGTTTTCCAAAGTGCGTCAAGACCTGTAACATAAGCATTCTTTGTAGAAGCCTCATTTTGCCATTTGGATCTCAAATCTTTGTCTTTGAATCAGTATTCAGCATCATGACAAAACGAAATGAAACTGTGTTTCTGCACTGCACTTTCACTTTCACAAACAGCATAATCGATGGTAATTACGTTTTTGCAAAATAAAAATTATTTTTTTAGCATTAAAAATCATTTGCCTTTGTTTCGAAAATGTGTGGTCGACGGAATGGTTTAGAATCGCGAAAGTCATCAAAGATCTCGCTATGAAACGTTTGGGTATGAACATCATCTCACCATCTCAATTTAGCAATTGCATTTTAGCTAGCAACAGCTTTTGGTCGTTTCTTGATCTTGCGATATCGTCTAGGACACCGCTCAGGATAATTTTAAGACCATTTGTCATTCACAAGGTATTTATTATGGTTTACCGTTGTTTGAATTAATTCCACGTTAAACCATTCACAGTGCACATTTCAAGCCGTAGTATGCTGAAGATTTGACGGGTTTTTTGGTAGCTTCTACCAGTAATAAATTAGTACTTCTCATAACCAATAAATTGCATTTTAAAGTATGTAGCTTTTGTACTTTGAAGTTATTTTATGATCTAGCAAGTCTCCGAGTTTAAATTACTACTCGGTTAATGTTTTGAGTCTGGCCCAGACTTAAAGTCAATTAAAACAAAGTCATTTTAATCCAAGTATCAGGTTATGCCGAGAGGATTTTCAGATGGAGACTTCGCATATACGCCTTTCTGTTGATTACAGACAATAGCTTTCTTCATTTCGATCAGTGTTCATAAAGTGGTTATTCGTTTCTTATGGATACGAATTCTAAAACTTGGAAGAGAGGTTGGAACCTGTTATTCTTGTTATTTTTGGTCAACCAGTGGACCAGTTTATTGTTCATCAAAGCACTTCACGGTTTTCGCAGCTAGCACTGCATATTTTAAAGAATGCATTTGATATGTTGCTTACGATTGGCTAGGGCTGTTGCATAATCCGATGTTTTGCTCCTGCACCAGTTGTCTATGCTCCGTGCGTAATAGTAAGAAAACTTGTAAAGATTAGTGAATTTCTCTATGCTTTCTCTTTAGCCACTGTTTCTTACTTCAGTAGTGCGTTGATCACCATGTCGAGAAAGCGTGGTTAGAAACAATTGGAAAGCTTATTACCTATGTTTCCAACTAATTGCATTACAACTTTAAGGTTAAGTATTTTCGTCGCTATCATAGGTAGTGCTTTCATGTATCAGTTCTCTTCCGTATATTAGTCTTGTTGAATGTGAATGTAGAATACAGAATGTATCTTGTAGAATGCAAAGAAAACGAATCATTAAAAAACATGGTTTGGTAAAATGTCAGAAAGCAGCGGCGGTTTGAATGATGAATATGCCTCATACTCTTTGATTCGTTGACTAGGACAGCAGTAAACTATGTGGATTCTATTTCGGATTGGCTACATTTCCGTACTACTGTTTTCAGTTTGTTAGAGATGTTTGCAAACGTATGTCTGCTAAACTTGTGTAGATTAAAGTTCGAGCATGGATGTTGCTGTAAAATGATATTGTAGACCTGATACTTTAACGGCAGCGTGAGAGAATGTGGTGTAGTCTAATCTCCATGTGCCCACGATGTTCAGAGCCACCTTTAAAACTTCTTTTCAAGCAGAATATGCAACTCTTTCAGCCTTTGAGCGAATTGTAATGCCATCACCTCCGCCACCTAATGCATTACACGGACCGAGGAGGCATCTGGAAGAAATACCAGAGGCCGGTAGATGAAAGGAATTGGAATTATGCAACATACGACAAGTTTTTGTTTCACACGCTGAGCGACTTTTACAGCTAAATGTTTTCGCACGCAGTGCGATCGCTTTTGATGCTTAAGTTTTATCACGGTAACGAGACCTCTGAAGGCAATCATCGATGACAGCTCCTCGTTATTTGACATACTTCATCCCAGAAGATAACGTTACTGTCTACGACGACGTTCTGACCAGCCGCAAAGAGTAACAAAGCTGGATTGTTGAGGATCTTAGTAACAAATACCAGCTTATGAGTTTTCTGGACATTTAAGTGTAGTCCGTTTCTAGCTGAGAAATCTCTGATCACTCAAATCGATCGTTAATAAGAATCAATGTCACGTTGTTTTTAATAAACAGTAATGGGGCGGTATAATCAGCGTATTTTTAAGCACAGAGATGGAATGACCATCAAGCAGTTACTAATGAATTAAGCATATAGCTGAAGCGATAGAAGAGCTCCCTTAAGGCTACATAGGTTGTTAGCTGTGATAGCCAATTTCTTATTACCTAGGTATATGAATTGTATTCTTTTAGAAAGAGAGTTGACCTTTCAGCAGATTGTGAACCGACTGATGCCCAATCCGGATAGTTTAGTTATAAGGAGGATGCACTGTACGTCACTGAACGCGTTGAAATAGTAAGACAAAGTGCTGCTTGTGAAATTACTCCACTCTCGAAACATTAATCAATGGCATTGGTGAAGCTACGCAACTCAGGACATCACATATGCCACTTTTAGTCTTATAACCAAATTAATATGGGTCTACGTACGGCACAGTTGCCTATAGTTTTTAGTTTATTTGAAGATTTCGAGTGTTACCGACATAACTGACACTGGCATAAACGCTGCGAGGCAGGTTCAACGGCAGTTTTTCTTTGAAACGGAGATCACGCGTGTTATACTCGGAAAAGGGAATGATAAACTTTGACATGCAGCGATTATTGATTCCACAGAACTCATCACAAATTGCGAAGAGCAGTGTTAAGGCAGTGTAGAACTCATAACAGAATCGACATCCGAAGGAACGCATCTTGGAAAAGCAGTATTTCGCCTGTGCGGATGTAAACTGAACAGATTCGCTGAAACCACTCGAAATAGGTGGTTCTGGTCTTTGTCAACGCGTTTCTCAACCTCAACCATTTAAAGTTTTGAGGTCAACGGACTTCATGTTGTATCAGTGGTCTCGAGGAGATCAGCTGTTGAAAGCATCTGACGCGCCAGTGCTGCTAGAGCGGTCGGTCTCCGTCCGAATTTGTAGAGATAAATCTGACTAGAGCGATCCTACTTTGAACCCCGTTTCTTTAGCTGTTCTTAGACTACGTAAAAGTAGTAGAGGTCATCCGATGCGAGTTAACGAGCACTTCTAATAGCAGACAAAACTTTTTCAAATTGATGTTAGATATTCCTCAAAGTTAAGAACGTGATATTTAGTCCTTGATGTTGCAGTCTTCTCCAGTCCGTTACCTGCAGTTCATTCTTGAGCAAGTGAAAGTGCTTGGCTCGGGCATCTCTCACGCATGCCTAATGACGATCTCTTTTAATCAGATAGTTTTCATTATAACAGTAAACTTTTAGACATCCAGCGATGATACAGTGGTCAACGAGGCGTAAAACAGTATGTGCGCATGCTCTAACTTATGATGGCACGTTCGTAAGTACGAACTCCAGTCAGTGCATAGAGAGAATGGTTTGTCCACAAGCAACACGGCTACAAACCCGAAAGTCCAAAGCTATAACCCATGGGACACGGATGATCTGTTAGTGGAACCGAGAAGAAAAGTCATAAAGGAAGACTACCAAATTAAGTACATCGATTCAATCATCTCCACCGAATTCACAGCCCAGTTAGAGTTTAATAGGAAAATCGCCATAGCCTCGTGTGCATATGTAAAACTGTCTAGTATTTGAGTTGAGAAAGCTGTAGGCATCTACTTGCACATCGCCTCTGACACGCCAATGTTGTACGGTATGGAATCAGTTGATCTAACAAAGGAGCAGCAACGACGATTGCATTGTGTACAACAATGTTGGCTTCATGGCATCTTGGTCGTTAACTTCAGGGCCACGTAATGAACGAGTATACCTCTTCCGGGTGCATGTATGCTTGGTTGATGAGAAGATCAATAAAAGAAGTCGACTCTGCGGTTGAGGATGATCCATTTATTTAATCAGGTGAGTTTCTAATGTAGGAGCTGAAACAGAGAGACGTAGGCCAACAGACCATGCAACACTGACGAATGAGGCGCAGGTAGGTCTGCTTTGAATGAGGAATTCTTCCTTCTACGATATAGAAAGCGGTGCTTTATGACATAAGTGTTGTATAAATGTGAATTCAGTGGATATCCACCAGATGCATTATGCTTATGCAAATGGTTCGAGTTAATGATCACACTTACAAATTTGTTAAAGATATGATCTCCGATATTCACAGTGGTTAAATCGACATCTTGTTCATTCGAAACTCTGTATTAGGATTTGCGTCGATCATATCGATAGTTTATAGATAACTGAGGAAGCGGTGAAATTCGGTTGGGTCTCTATATTTTATTGATCATCGCATTGAATAGTCAATAGAAACTGCTGCTCGTTTCATGGCTAGGCGTTGTGAATCACCGTCAGATAATAATAACCTAGCTCAGTCGAATTAGTGGTTAAGAAAAGAGATGCTTTCGCTCATGCGATTCGAATCTAACACTTAAGTCTAAGATATCTCACGGCTTCTGTCGCCGGAGAATTGAAAGTGCCCTTCACTGATATTGATAACCATCATCATCATGCCACACATTAATATTGTCGGTATTTTAACCGGTTACCACATCCATTCAGCTGTCGGACCCGGTCATTGTTGATCTTATGTGTGATGGTGGCATCGTTTGAATTTGAATTGTTTGAAGGTAAATCTGTTTCACATTTGTGACGCTTTAGTAAAACAATTTCTACGATCTCTCCAAAATTCACCGTGCAGAAGATTTCGACTGTGATTGCTAGAGACGAGACTGTTTTTTTTTATTGGCCGATTTCTTGAAATCATTGTGCAGTTCATTTTTGACTTTATGCATGATAAGATGACGAACCTCGCCTCATGCATATGCAGTTGATTATTTTTTTCGCAGTCGTTTTACGCATGACAGGCAGTTGCATAGCACGTTTCATCTTAGGTATTTTTAGAGGCATATGAATATCATGAGTATGGTAACTAACAGCCGTTTTGTCTTTCAGTAATATATTCTTTGTTTGTTTTGTCAGCTACTAACGTTAAAGCCGCAATCTGAGATGGAGGCTCACTGGCAAGAAACCATCAGGGACCATCTTAAGGCACAGCACACCTTCACAGTCAGTTCTAACGTCTACCTCCTGCAGCTGTACAACGAATGGAAAGGATTAAAGGAAGAACTTTCAACCAAAACATTAGGTAAGAACGGAAATGTTTAATATGGAAAGAGTTGCTGTTTTGGTTTAACTTCTTAAGTACAATTTTTTGTTTGCTACTGCATATTTTTGCTCTTAATCGCTTATTGTGTGTCATATCTGGTAAGCCAGGCCTTCAAATTTATGTTGAAATGAAATTATCCCATTCGTTAAAACATAACTTCTGTGCAACTGATATGAATATTTATTCATCTCTAACACGTGAAATGATGATTAATCACAGATCAGAATATGGCTCGTATTCAAATTTTCACAATAGCAGCTGAAACGCTGGTGGAGCTAAATTTGATTTCAGTACATGGCCGAATTCTCCAAGTGTGAATGCCTCAAAATGTAATTGAAGTGATTTCTCAAGTGATTGTGACATGCTTCGATCAGATCCACCTTGGAATCTGCCTAAAAGGGCTCTTTTGGGAGTTGAATGTCAATTTTTCTGTGTCCTCACATATTCCCCAAAATTGTGGTCATAGAGTGGATCATGCGAGCGGCGGGGACCATATGTCATGCGCAGACACATGAGATGTTTGAAAGTGCAAGCAGTCATTGTGCAGTTTTCTTTGCTAGAAATGATCATTCTAAGGAATGATACTTAAAGGATTTGCTAAATAACATGATTTTCATGAAACATTTCTTTTTTTTTCGTTAAATTTAGATTTTTAGCAGCCTCTGACAAAATGGCATTTAAGGAAGTCCATATTAAATACAACTATGCCTAGTGATTTTGCTGGCATCTTTCAGATACTCGATGCACTTCAGCTATCGATCAGAAACATGTGATTCTTGGTTGTGCAACTGAAATATCTCTATTTTTATCTTTTCTTCTAAGGAAAGAGGGTAATCATCGATCAGGAAAGAGGGTAATCATGTAATCAGGTTTAATCATGGATCAAACCTTGTTGGTCAGGTCTACTGCTTATGGACTTGTTTAAAGTTATCATTGCTAGTAGTCATTGTTCTTAGCCGTGGCACTTTTACGCCCCACTGAGAATTTAGACGACGATCATGCTCTTTATTGATAACTGCGCTGACGGTGCTGTTGCTGTTGTTACTGCTGCTGCCTCTGATGATAAGGATAACGCTCATGGTCATGCCGAGGACTTCGGCAACGATTGTGATAACGATGGTGAAGATGACAGTCTTGTTCTGTGTGATTATGACGACGACTTTCATAGTGATGATGATGTTGGTGGTGATGATCTTAAGCGAGTAATTAACTGCTGTTTTGGTCTTTCTCTAATCGAAACTAATAAGCATATTGCTGATCTATGACTAAATAGAGACGTGCTTAAGCCTGGCTAAAAAATAGGGGTTAGTATTAGTGTACATTATATTTATTGCGCCACATCTGTTTTAACAATTAATCCAGTTTTTTGTATCGCCATGTTTGCGTTTTTATTCTTAATTATGACAAAATGCAAGATTGCAAGTTTCTTCTACATTCCAGTTGGTGGCAAATTTTTTAAACTTTCAGACATCACTTACTTGTTTTTCTGCCTTAACATGATTTGCTGTTTTATGTTAGCTTCAGAAGGACGGTCGAACACCCCGACAATTGTCCCGGATTTTCACAGCGACTCCAGTAGCATGCAGTCGACGGCCGGACCGAATCGTCACCCTGAAATGCGTCGCAGCTCCGTCGATGTTCACTACCTGACATCCTCACTTCGGTTCTCGAGACTCTCTCCGACCTTCGCCAAGCGAACAAGTAAGCACCTGTAAAATAAAA
>UZAM01012006.1:2999-14057 GCA_900618415.1 Soboliphyme baturini | reverse complement strand
ATGTGCAAGGTACAAACGGCGTCCTAAGCTGTTTTATCTGGAAAACCTGTTCAGTGAAAGGCGTAAAGTTCAACTAAAACGTTAAAATTACTGAAGTTCAACATGTGAATACTTTCGGATGACAAAATTTTGTCTCACACTGCAGACTTCAAACAGTTTATTATTTGTTTAACTGATGAATATGATCGTGCCTCTAATACCGCCAGACCTGTGTTCATTATGACTTGTAAGGAAGATTAATTAATTGACCACCGTTGATTGTCGACTTATAAAATGGTGGATTCGGTTTTTTTGAGAAGCATGAGAACTGCTTTCCTGTCCATTGCATGGAACATTTAGTCAGATGCTACGGAGTCAGGTGGCGAGTTGGTCGTTTAAATCCAACTCGCTTAAATTATTTGGTACTTCCGGTAGTGTTAAAACAAACTGGCTAATGATGAGATTTCCTTATGTATGATAGAAAACGTCCTGATGGCGATCGCATTTTAAGTTTTGCTGCTAGACAGTACTTGTAACTGTGATCGACTCATTAAATTCATACATGAACAGATATAACGTACCGACGTTACTCTGTCGGTATAATGCATTGCTGATGGACAAAATCAAATGCTGGAACGCATGTGAATGCTTTTCGTCAATGGCTAGCAGGGTGAACCAGATTTATGATATCTGTCCTTTAGAAATGGTATCTTGAATTATTGTTAAAAACAGAAACATCCGAGCAAACTGTCCTCGACAGACAGATTGTAATTTCTTTGTGAAAGTATGGATAGTCCAATTTAACGCGGACATCTAATTTTTAAGATCGTTTGTTAAATCAATAGAGTTTACTGCTTAAAGGATAGTAATAGCATGTAAAACTAGCTGAGACTAACATTTCAGTAATCATTGATCCACTGGTATAACAATAAACATTTAATGCACAGATAAGCATGATGTTTAATAATAAGATAATAAGTGGGAAATGATAAAGTGGAGAGAAATTTGGTGAATAGAAATTTAATGCAGATGAATATCTAATGTCTATGAGAGGATCAAATTGAGCAGATTCCGCCTTTCCGCTTCCTCATTCTGTGGAGTGCTAGTCATTTACTGAATCACTTATCTTTTGTATGCTTCTGTCTTCATGTAGATGCAGACATATTGGGGCCATGTGAAATAACACCTTGAAGTGCGTTTTGAACGAGCCTGTTGCAAAGGCGAAAGGATAGGTTAGAGTAGATTTATCAAGCTTTCCGATACAAATTATTTACGTGAAGCACTAACATTTGTCGACTTTGGCGCCGACAGGTAAATTGCTTGTTTTGAGATTGATTTTAAACGAAAAGGCAATCAGGTTTTACTCAAGAATTTTAAAATTACTGCGAGACTTGGAAATGCTTGGAGCTTCGAAAAAACCAATAACGTAGTCAAAAATGGCATCAATCGAACTTGATGGGTAATTTGCTCTTTCCATCCTTCTGTGTGGAAGCGAATTTTTGATTCGCAATGTGAGTAAAGCCTTAAACTTAAAGTATCTCAAGATCGTACCAGTATGAAGGTGTCATAAGTTGTATTCAAGTATTTTCTAATCGTTGAAGCGAACATTTACCACAGCCTACTCCTGAAATATTGTCTGATGAAATCCGATGCGACATGCTGTGAGCAGCTGTGCAGACGATCGGCTGTTTGCGCAAATATGCATATGATATCTGATTTCAGATAGTTATTAGCATTGTCACATATCCTTCTAAAGGCATTTTCCTTCATTATAATCTTCTATTTTTTTTCTCTTCACCTTTCCTCGAGAGCAGACAACCGTTTAACAGTGCCCCATCAGTGCACAATTAGTATGTAGTGCTAGAGGAAAGTCAATGTGTTTCTGCCAAAATAATGTCTAGAGTGATTGACTACATATTGTAATAGTTCTGTTTGAATTTGCAGTTTATTGCTTTGCTGAATTAATTTTCTAATTCTTTTTTCCTGCAGGTGGCCAAGTCGATCCAGCGTCACTGTACTTTTCCTTCCATGCAAAGCCTTTGAAGTTCCAATTTTTGGCTGTTAGTTTTTGTATGTTATTTGTTGTGTCGTACATATTTGGACCTTAACTTAATTTGTATGTTGCTTTAAATCTTTTTATTTCCAGTTTTAATTTGCCAACGACTGCCGTTTCACAGATACACCCCTTTATGATTGACTGTTTATTTGTTCTTTTGTAATGTTTAGTTGAATACATTTTTCAAAGGTACTTTTTTACTTCAGTCATACATTCGGAATATGTCTATGGTTTACTCGAGTGGGGTCGAGTGCATTGTGATCTGAGTTATATTCGATGATGTTAAAAACCGCTCACGTGTTATTGTAATAGCTACTGTCATCGGCCATATTCAGGGAATGATTCTTTAATGATAATTGATGCCAAAACAGTTGAATTAGTTATATGCACTTTTTCTTATTTTTGGTGCTGTTAACTGTGAAATCAAAAAATGTCTCTGCTTGAAACTTTTTGCCCAAGCAGCGGGTCTGCAATATCAATGCATCTACGTAGTGACATTTTTACGCACGATGGCATCAGCAACGCCGTGGTGGCCTTCGCCGAAATTTTTTACGATATGACCCATTAGCTACATGACGTTCTGTCTAGCTCTTCTAATGAATGTGAAGGCAACGGGCCACACGTCAATTCCATGTCCACTGACACTGAAATTTTGGAATCTCAGCTGTGCCTCGTCCAAAGGAATCCTAAAGGCACCTTCATTTTTATCCGGTCGAACTAATATTAATGATGCGTCTTTTGTGGTTTACGCTATCGTTTTATTTCGTTCTTCACTCTCTCTAAACTTGCTTCAAGGACAATAATTTAAGTCTACCGTACAAAAGACCTTGGCTTTACTATCTACTTCAAGTCATCAACGCCAGGCCATTTGTATGAGTTTATAACGCCGAGAAGTCAGGTTCTGCCGGGATTATTCGTTATTTGACATACTCGGACGTGCGAGCAGCTTATGATGTTTATTTCTCAGCGTGCTTCAGAGCAGAAATTAGATAACTGTGTGAAAACAAGCTTTGTTTATGTCACTTTTGTGTATGAGTCTACACTCTGCGCCACTGACTGCAATGATGAACTTACGTGCGTAGGACCTAGACAGATTAGCATGACAGACTTTTCCCCTGAAATACTACTAGGCGATTGCAAGTTTGCATTAAGGGTGTCATTCCACGTTCGGTGCCCCTGGCTAGCGACGGATTCCTCCACTGGGTTTCGTGTAAAGAATCGGATGAACCAGCAATGTTTTGCTTTTGCTCGTTGCTCTGCCAAACCACGGGATCCGTTGCCTTTGCAACACGTACGTGACATCTTGTAACTTACACTGCGGCGAGTAAAGGCTAAAGGTTGATTTCGTACATTAATGACCATATTTCTTGCTTCAATCCAGGTAATAAAGCATTCTTGTGTAAAACGAAGTTCGCAATTAAAGCATAAGTGAAAGTCATTGAAACGATTGATCGCAACTTTGAGCAAACGCGAATGCTGAAAAAGTCGATTTGACACTTCATGTACCGCATTGATTTTCAATATAGCGTAACAAAAAATACTTGTTCAGCGTTGACAACTTTGCGAGATGAATACAACACATGTACAATTAATTCCTCACTTCTGAGTACCTGTTTCACGTTCGCCTTTCGCAATTACTTAGCAAATCGACAATGTATCAAGCTTACAGCAGAGGTGGTGGTCCTTCGACGGATGAGAGAAGTGAAGCAATACGCCCTTCAGCTTCGGTCACTACTAAGGACGATCGTTGCTTATCTGCGTATTTTTTCGACAGCTTTGACCAAGCGGAACGCAACAGTCTGGCAGCCAGCATAGGGGTACTCTTCGCAGCGAAGCCAACCTTATTTGTCAGCGCCATGATCAAGTACGAGACACTTTCGAATTTCATGTACCTACTGCCGGAATACATGAATATGATACCTGTTTTACTTTACATTAATAACTATTTGCATAACACATTGAAAACTATTTATATAACCTTGGAAACCGTTTATTATTTAGGATGTTCCAGATATATCCACGTTTCAAGACTTTATTTCCAAAAATGCGCCACTTAACCGATGTGGATGTCATCAGCTCTCCAGCTCTGTTCCAGCAAGCGGCCATTCTGCATGAAACTACGTCGGTTTTAGTGCAGAACTTGAAAGACGGTCGTCAGTCATGCAATATCCTGGAGCATATTCGATGCTGTCATCACAAATACTTCATAAAATCTACACATATTATGGTGATAGGCTATTTTGATATGCAAATTAAGTTGTTTAGAAGAAACTGCCCTTTTAGACTTTTTTCGAAGTGCTAATGCTGGTGCTGAATGAACATCAGGCGAAAACGTTGGACGAAAACGTGTTTAGTACCTGGCGAAAGTTCTTTCGCGTCTTAGCACGTTGTACGGCTGTTTACACGGCTGGCGAAGATGCTGACGTATAAGAGACTAGTGACGTTGTCGAATATCCCGCTTGCGGTTTTCCTTCTTAATTTTAAGGAAATTGGGTTTTTTCAGAAACGCGTTCAAGCCTTTCGTGGATTACTCGCTGCTGTCGAATATGAACTTTCAAAAGTACAGATGTACTTAAACCTTTGCTTAAGATACTTAGCGCAGTTCTCGTACTCTTACCGATGCCACAGACAGATAAACAATCAGTCATGCAATTTCTGACAGTCTGTCCCTTTGGGTGGCGAAGACAGACGCTTCAAACAGTGCTCCCGATCCTGTGCCAGGTTCTGAGCTTCAGGTGAAAATAACCGGAGTTTTGATCACAGTCCTTCGAAACACTTACCCCAGGGCATTCTTGAGATCCCCTGGGTTTCCGGCCGGTCGGTTACACAGATACTAACTGTTTTGCCTTCCTTTCTGGACGCATTCGATGGACATATCCAAACAATTACAGCTGCTACTTCTCATTCCGAAGAATCAGCGGTTGTACACCAAGATCTCTCGCGCTCATTTGTCTTCCAGACCATGTAGAGACGCGTAATGCCAGCGATTCGTCTCAGTAAGCCCGTTTCTGCCGCCTGTAACTGGAAGCTAAATTTTTCAGTAATGACTCACTAGTCATGGCCTTGCGTAAGCATTTAGATGAAGATGAAGTTGAATGCAAAGAGCTTATGCTTCAGACTCAGCTCTGCTTTATTTACAGTGGTTCAGGCTAGTTCACTCTGAACGCCACTGGCTACTCTAATCCTGCGTTCGATCTATTCCTTGAATTTTCCACCACAGGAAACACGACCGAGGCATTTCAACTTTTGCACCTGCTCACTGCCTCTTCCTTTATCTACAGAGGTTGCTGGCAGTAGAACCAGAAAGCGTGATGATTTTTTTCCCAAGATAAGCTCACACTCACGCCGGCCATGTTACACTCGACACCAACCTTATCGGATAGTGCTGGAGGTCAGTTTTGAAAGATACCAACAGAGCGTTGTCTGCAGAGAGGTACCTCCTAGTCTGTACATTTTCCACGCGAAAGCATTTATCGCTTTGATTGCTCCTGACCATCCTACCCGTTCGCAGCACAAATGAAGGTAGAGGATTAAGAGCAGCTTTGGCAGAGACCCGTATCAAGGGTGAAAGGTTTCGATTAAAGTACATTCACTCAGACATCACCACATTCTATCAATATGCAATGACTGAATGGCTGGTAGCAACTGGCCATCGGTTCAATACGTTTGCAGGCAAACCTCCACGGTTCAGCAAAGCACCTGAAAACCGGATTAGTAAATCCCACGATTTCTTGGCAATGTGGCGTAAGGCGAGTAAGTTATCAGACTACTCGGCCACATCTGAATCCACACTACTATTCTTTTAACATAGAATCAGTCATTCCGCAGTACTGCCTTCTTAACACCATTGCGTATGCTTTTTCCAGGAGGCTAATGCCTTAATAATTGGAGCTCTCCCTATGGTCTTCATTTTGAACGGCGGGGCTTCAACTGCCGTCTCGTATTTACTGGTGTCTTCCCCATAGCCATTGCAGCTTGAAAATATGTAGGCCAACATATGCCTTGCCTACGTAATACTTTAAGCATTTCAGGGCATATTACATCGACTCCAGCAGCCTTGCCACTTTTTCGAGCATTCCTTAGCATATATGATTTAATCTACAGAAAAACTAATATCGATTATCAACTGCTCTTTATTCAAGTTTCTTGCGGTTGTATGAGGTGAAGGAGTTCCTTAAAGAATTCTCTCCATCGCCAAACTAGGCCCTGACAATTAGTAAGAGGACTCCAGACTTGTTTTTCAGGAATTTTAGACTGGCCTTTTATTATTTTGAAGGTTGTCTGCCACAACACGTTTCTGCCGTCTGGAAATTCGACTCCATCACCTCACTGAACGTTTCCCAAAAATCAGTATTCTTTTTGCCCACTGTTTTTGCCGCCGCCCTGCACACTTCTTTTCACCACACACTAGTTGAAGGCTTCTTGCCTCCAAGTCGACTCTTGAATGCAGCCGTCTTGTCGTTGACGGTCAGCTGAATTGTCGGTGTCTATTCGTAATGTTCGTTCCTCACCTCCGGTGGTAGGCAGATAGTTTTAAGATGCAGCATTCGGCGATAGCCCTGAGTAAGTGGTTCTGAGAGAGCTTCCACTCGATCTCTACGTCAACCATCATCGGTGGGACCCGTTCGATGTTGTCTGCAAGGCTTTTCCTCGTTTGCACGAAAGGTAGTGTTTCTTATTTGATTCTCTAGTTCTTCTGCCAGGTCTCATACTGTACTCTACAGTTTGAAGTGAAGGGTACAGAGCGATGACTGGTTGACAGCTCTGCGTCTCTCTTAACGCCAACTTTGATTACGTAGCGTCGAAAGTCAGAAGGTGCAATAATCATATCCATCATCGATTTCTTTGCACAGGCTTCCCCATAGCAGGTGTGCTCTGTATATTTCGATGGTTGAAGAAATCTTTTATAACGCACAATCTGTTGTTTCCACATAATCGTAACAACTTCGTGCTATCGCTAGGGCCGTTCTTTCCAGTTATGCCTGTCCACTTATGCTGTCCATTCTAAAACAAATTGAAATGGCCAAATAAAATAATGCATTCCATAATCTGCGCTTTCACCTTCCATTTCCTCTATGAATGACTCATATTTTCCTTTCAAATTGGGCGCAGAGACCTGTAGCAAGGTGAAAATTTTAGGTTCTCGCCATTTCAGTCAGATGGCTGTTATTCTTTCGCTGACAAGCCTCCCTTCAGTGAGTCTTTCAGCCAGGTTTGTTCTACTAGAACACCAGGACCGGTCTGTGTGGAGTCATGGAATCGACAACTTTATGAAATTGCTTTAAAGCCAGCGATTCAGAATTCATAGGCTCTGGTTCTTCGTTGATGACATTCCAATTGTATCGAGTCGATTCCTTGCTGCCATGTCAACTAGCTCCTGCTTTGTCCGTCTGAGTAAGGTAATTTTTCAATTTCTGACTGTTAACTCCCACTGTCGGTATCATTCCTGTACAGCCTTGTCTGACGTGCCATAAAAGCATCGGGCGGTTTGCCTACTCCGTTCAGAACAAATGGCTGCTCCGTTGCTGATTTGTATCTTCACCATCTTCTTGTCTATCTTCTGTAGCGATGGCTGTGCCGTTGCGTCCCCTGTTGCCACCGGTAAGCGTGAAGCAGGTCCTGAGAGTTGAGTTTCCGCTGTCCGCCTCCGTTTTCCACAGCATGAGCGGTCCTTGGTAACATGGACGATAACAGAGTCCTTATGTCATTCGATAACGGCAATACAATGAAGGGCAGAGGCTTTTGGCAGGTCTCGTTGCGTTGTCCACTCTTCTTCACTTTTCATCCGACTTCAGAACGGCAATGGTGGAGTTCAAACGGCAAAGAATGTGTATACATTTTACCTGAAAATGTTTATGCAGCTAACTCTTAAGATCATGCCAGGTCCTTCTTCAGAGCAACAGTACGTAAGGGACGGATAAAGTTTTTTTCCATGTGTGTGGATGAGCGCTCTTAGCCATTGCTAATGATGTCTCGTCTGCCATTAGTCCTAAGTACCTCTAATATTTGATTCATTTTTGCTGTGGTGTGAAATATATAGTCAAATTGTATACGACCATACGGTATATACACGATATGGATGCACGATTAGGTCATGCTTATCACTTCCATATTTATCCATGAGTTGAGAAATTGTTTAATTGGAGCATGCTGTAAAGTAAATGAATTTATTTGGCATTCTGCCTTCACAACTTTAAGATATGTCATTAGCCTTCCTGGCCAATAAATCATTTTGTGCGACGTCCATGTTCATTCGTCTGATGAGGTTTTTCCAATGTTCGGTATAACTTTCTAATTAAAGTTAAAACTCGCAGAGGTGAACACCGAAAACAAAAAACATGGTCAGGTGGTTGAACACTTATGTGAAACAGGACGGTTTTAACGGGGGTTCATAGAATAGAAGCCAATCAAAGATCGCAAAAATGCGAAAGCGGAATGCGAGAAAAAAATCAGCACTTCTGTAACGCGCTACAATTAACTGGCTGGTCATCGATATGTCCATAGCTAGTAATTGGCGACGCTTGATCGATCTGTGAGTTTCGTTTGTCAGCAATAAGCAGAAAACGTCATACTCTCGATATTCTCGTCGTTTAGTTGATCCTAGAGAAAAACCGTGGCATCAACTATGATTTTGGTCAAGAAGACATTTTTTGTACGTGATGGTTCAATTTCAATTTTTTCCGTTTATTATTATGGTTCTCGCTAAGCCGATATCCGCCTCCTCTAGTAAAGATGAGCACATAGCCAATAAGATCATACCGTACACCAATGTGAAGTACGCTGGGTTGCATATTCCTGAATCACCCGGGTAGCCATGAATCATCATCACCATTTATCGACTGCTGTACGAAAACCTCGTTAAGAATTTCGTTTTCGGCGTTTTCACCCATCTTGAACTATCAGCTCATCCTGGCATCGAACTATAGGTTCTTCTACGGGCCGTTTATTCTCTCAGAAACAATTATAATGTTCCTATGGCCTAGAGATCAGCGGTTCTTCCTGTAGCGCATCTTGCCATTGCCACTTTAACTTCCTCACTTGAGCAATGATATCGCAGAATCTAATGTGTTCTTATGCATTGATTCATCTTCCTATCTTTTCATCTTATTACCTACAAACATGTTTCCATTCTGTTTTGAGTAGTCTGCAGTTTGACTTTCGGGTTCATGGTTCACGTTTCGCACCCATAGGTTAGCACAAACGATGCATGCTGATGAGAAACTTCCATTTCAAGTACCAAGGGCAGTTTCGTGAATATTAACTTTTTCAGTCTTCAAAATGACTCAATCTCATTTCTATTATTCTGTTGATTGCACATAGTGGGTTCTCCGTTGCAGAGATTAGGTGTCCCTGATAAAGGCAGCTTTGCACTTCCTGAAGCCTAAATACCTGTCTAAACTTCAAAGCGATAGACCAAGGAAGTTTCATTTGCAGAGGTTATGGTAATTTTATTTTTAGGATTACACGTCGTGATGATTATTAGAACGAACAGGCAGCTGTCATAAGAGTCAAGACGAAATGCAATCACATGAAGTGCTCGCATCCGTCAGCATGAAACTAACGCTCGCCTATTCTGGTGTGTTATTTTAGCATATACTATTCTGTTCCTGTTCGCAAACCAGCTGGGTTACACCGGGGAACCGTTAGGCGAATTCTCTGCGCAGCGGTAAAGACAAATTTCGTCCGTTCTCACCACCTGAACCCCGGAATCTCCTGTGTTCGAAGCCGACATCTTTGGTACCCTGCCACTACATTATCTTCTGGCTGAAAATTTCCTTGAAAATAAATCTGCCAAGGAGAGGGACACTTTATTTATGATGGGATGGGTGGAAGGACAGGGTCAAATTTCTGTCGATCTTCCTAGCTCCCGTAACTCTCGCTCTGTGAAAGGTAGCAGCTTAAGGAAATTTTACAATGATCCATGCCTTCAGTCGATCGGTGAAAGTGTAACTTGATCTTAAAGGGCGTTCTTGATTTCGGTCCAGCCTTCTGTCAGGTGAATTGACCCTGAAAGTTCACGATATTGGTCTTCTTACCTTAATGAACATCACGTTGTCAAAGCATCGCTAGTGTCATCTCTCGATCTGCAGGAGAACATCTAATAGTTGGGTTCCAAGGCTGCTGTAGAACACAAACCAAAACTGCATAAATCCAAAAAAATAGTGGTAATGCGTGTTAATCTCTGAACGTAATTTGATGACTCACAAGCAAGCGGAATGGAAAACCCAGAGGAATCTGATAACAAATATCGTAACGTAGATAAATAATAAATATCGCATCAGCGTCGTATGGATGATCGAACGCTGAAAAAAGGCATCAAAATATTTATATCAAGATAAAACTTTTATTTCACGTGACTGTGCTTAGAAAACGCGTTCAGTATTCATAACATATTAATCATATAAAACATTTAAATATAAATTTATAACGTTTCAGTATAAAATTGACGGGGCAACAACAGAAACACAGAAAGTGCAGTTCGATGCTATGCGCGGCGAAAGTATTCTTGGTGAAACAATGTTCGCGTACAATGAATATGGCGAAATGATTATCGGACTGACCACTCGTGGGCTGAGTATCATCGGCGACAGGAATCTAGTGCTGAGTATGGAGGGCGAAATGACCACTGGCGACAGGATGAACGGCGAAAACGTATACGGGCTAACGATATGAGGATTGATTATCTGAGGTCTGGCTATGGACGGCTCCAATGCGTTCGAGTGTACTATCACAGCGCTAAGTATGTTGGGCGCTGGCTTGCCGATTTTGTTTGGCAGCACCAACACTGGGTTGAACACCGCCGGCGACACAGCGATCGGTCCGATTATGCTGGGCGAAAACGACAGAGGCGAAATCACCAACGGACTGAGGGCGATGCTTGAGGACGCGATTTTGTCGTGGTTTCCTTTCACTGAGGCGCGAGGGTGATTCTCTGAGGAAAGGATGTCGTTTGCCAGCGCGATCACGTACTCTTCCACCGCGGCCGTTCTTTCGGTGTCGTTCATCAGCGAATACTTTTGCGA
>UZAM01012002.1:3411-14065 GCA_900618415.1 Soboliphyme baturini | reverse complement strand
CCTTCTAACAGGGGCTTAATTCTCTATCTTTGTCATTGTTTATTCATCTGTTAGGATATTTATTCATTATTGGAGACCGTGGCATAATCTCCCATAAAATTTAGCCACCTACCCTTCATGGTATTGCACTTATCGAACGTTACACCCACTCGGTCGTAGCGTGAGTTACCACGGCAGCGCAGGCTGTTGGAAAAGTGAGCCAGACAGAGAAAGTCGCCAGTGAGAACCTGCTTCACGCCTTCTGGCAGCTCGAGGCGTAACAGCACGTCAGCGACTGCCGAAGATCGACATTAACAAGACGAACATATCGTTTAGCGACGAAGTCGCTACCCGTTCTGAATGGAGGAAGCAGACAGTGCGATGCCATTACAGCACGTCAGAAAAGGCTCCACAGGAATGATGCCGCCATTGGGAGCTGACAGCCGAAAACTGGAACAGATTCTCTCTCAGAAGGAAAGAGCAGAAGCTGGTTGATGAGACCGCAGTGCACTAACTCGGCATAATTGGACTCTCGACAGCGAAGCGCCAAGGCTCTTGAATTCTGAGCTTCTATTCAGTTATTCTACTTAGGTATGGAATTCACGCAAGACGCTCAAGCCGTTGTTGGAGTCCTCGAGAAACCCAACCTCTCTGACTGATTCAGTGAATGGAAGCCTCTCAGCGGAGGAGTGGCACTCATCAGGCAGAAGTTACAAGTTAAAGATTTGACCTGATTCCAGGCTTATGTATTCATATCAGATGGAGAATATGACTCCCTTACCGGATGACACCGTAAGTACTCTGTACGAAGTGCCGACTAGCATTCTCATGGGCAATTTCTGTGCGCGTCTCATGTAAACACCTACGGGGTGAAGAGGCGTTATTGGAAAGAACTGTCTTAGCCACCTCAACAGTTAGGACATAACTTATTGTGATTTTGTGCAAAAAAGCAGACTATCTGTTATGAACACTATTTTTTGAATATCGAGGCGCGCATGGGTATGCCTGGAATAGCGAAGCTTGTCCACAGAAATCGATGATCGATTCGATAGTGGTAGCTCTCAACCAGATACTGTTACATCTCATTCACACGGAAAGAGCAGGACTTAGTTGATAAGTTGCCGTCTGAGCACAGTTGGACTTTTGTCAGCGAAACGCCAGGGCTCTGAAATTCTGAACCTCTAATGATGGTAGCTACTTTGCTCTTGTATCAGTACCGCAACACGCGCTCAGGCCGGTGCTTGTGATCTGGTACAATTGAACCTGGCTGGCAGAATTATCAGAGCCTCTCAGCGGGAGAGTAGCAATCATTCAGCTGTGGTTACAGATTAAAGACAGTTAACTGACTAAAACTTTGACCTTGTTACTGGTTATCCGAATTTAAAAGGAGAATATGAGTCTTTCATAGACGATGTAGAAAGTGTTCCGTACGAAGTATCCACTGCGGAGTCCATCATTCTAATAGACAGTTTCAATGAGCGTATCAGAGCAGACACTGGAAAGTGGAAAGGCGTGATCGGAAGAACGGCCCTAGTGACCTCAACATTAACACCGTGAAGCTGCTGCGGTTTTATGCAAACAACGGACTCAAACAGCGGACGAAGAGTGCATCAGTATACCTGGTACAGGAAAGTCCATGCGCAGAATTCTGTGATCGATTTGACAATCATATGGTCTGACTTACGACGCTTTGTAATATATGTTTGGGTTAAGAGAGGTGCAGAAGTGTCAGTCTTGTTGTTGGACACTACCTTGTGAGATTTGAAGTACCCTGCGTCGGTTTGGTGGCAGAAGCAACCAGAAAATCAAATGGGAAACATCATCAGCGGATACGAGAGCGAAACTTTCGAACAACATTACATGACGGTCTAGACAGGTCCTAGCGATGATGCTGATGTGGAAACAATGTGAAAGCTCCTTAAGAGCGGTTTAAGGATGGGTTGGATTACTCTCTGGAGGTCGAAAACTAACCATCTGGTGGACACTAGCTGTTACTGAGAAGAAAGCTGCATTCAAGAAATGGCTTGGAAGCAAAGAGCTTTCTACTCGCGTGCGATCTGTCCATCGCACAAGGCGTCAGCGAAAGCAGTGACGAAAGCCAAAGCTGATTCCTGGGAGAAGTTGGATGAGGTGATGGAGTCGAATTTCCAGACGGCAAACAAAGTATACTTGGAGACCATTCGCTGGCTTCGAGGTGAAAATAAGGGCAGTCTCAGAGTCTTGAAGGACAGGTCTAGGACACCCACTTAACCGAGGATAGGCAGATTCTTTCGACGATGGAGAGAGTGTTTTGAAGAATTCCTTATCCCGTAGCAACTGCAGGAAGACTCGCCTGAAGAACAGCAGGCAACATGTTATTCTTTCATTAGATGAAGTTACTGAAGTTGTGAAAGGCTTGAAAAGTATAAAGGCCGCTGGAATCTAGGAAACCGTTCTGAAGTGTATAAAGCTAGAGGCGAACAAGCTATGACCTGTCGATGAAACTGCAATAGCTATGGATAAGACAGAAGTGGACTGAAAAACAAGGGTTATAGTTCCTCTTTCCGAGAAGGGAGACCACAGGGAGTGGTCCAGTTATCAAGGCATTACCTTATTGAGACTCCCGGGTAAAGTCTACGTAAACGTGCTATAGAACGATGGTTTGGGCTCGTTTTGCCAATGCTTTTAGAAGGAAAAGTGAATCAGCTACTATTTTCCCAACGGGCCGGCAGAGAATCCCTAGGACAGCCACTAGTGACTGAGGGCAAATGACTCGAAGGACTCTGCTCCATACTCGGGTTATCATCTGCCGAGATGCAAACAGTAGCACATGATCTTGAACAGTGACGACACAGTATGGTGAGTCTGTTTCTTCGAGCTGAAACGAACGCGGTCATCGAAACTGACTTATTGACTATTCGTTTATTACCTTTCTACACGAAAGCTTCATTTATTTTTTCTGGTTGCCGCGTTTATTTCATGATGTGTAGCAATCATGGCGTTGGAGGGCGTATGCCCCTTTTTTGCTGTGTGTTCTACAGATTTCGCAATGGTTGAATGAGGAGGGAGTGTAAATTTCTGTCAGAAGGTTGTGGTTTCGAATCTTAATTTGCTTATCTTCCATCTGGGATAGAGTACTGCTGCTTAAGTATTTAAAAGCATACTGTATCCAACACTTCCATCGAGCTGCATAGCTTCTGATACATTTACGAAAATTTGGCACTTCTGGCTGATGGAATTATGACAGAAATGAAATCAGCGTCATTGCGCCGGCATCGTGAAAAAGAATGCTAGAAATTCTCATCGCATGTGTATATTGAATGTCGCATCAGATTTGATACAAACTTTCCTTTTTTCGAACTTTATGAATAGTTTCTGAATTCGTTATGACACGCGGATATTGTTTGCTTTCTTTTTTTCCAGAATACTGTTTTTGCTTGTTCTTACCTATTTCATTCATCACTCGCTGAACTAACTAGTCACTTATTGTTCACTCTTCAGTTGAGAGCGGTTTAATTTATTATTCTAGGTCACTTTTTGTTGCACTACGCGGTGCTGGACATGAGTAATATTTAGTTTTGTTCAGCATGATGAGATGAACATTTGTTCCGTATTCGATGATTAGGCACTGGTAATTAAATTTTGTTTCTTTGTAGATAATTCATTGCTATGCATCGTAGAATTCACAAGGCCGTTCAGAATCCTATTCGCGGAATCATTATTGCTTTCTTTTGATATACCCCAGAAAAATTAACAGGTTTTTCTCTTGTACTTATGATACAGTTGCTAGGAACAAAGCGGAAGCCGAAAGACCATGCTTATTTTACACTCCTATTTCAGGGCGGTTTCTGAATCTTTGATGCATAACATGCTAGTTGACTAGTAAAACTATCATTCACTGCTAAGCTGCGCCACTTCCGCGTTCTGCTGTCTAATCGCACATAGGCAATATTCAGAATTTTCTTATTATTTTACAGCTTGGATGAGGTCATAGATGGGCACAACTTTTCTGCATGATAATTGGGATCATAATGAAAAGCAGAGCAACAAACTACTTACCCAACCGGCCGGCAGCATACCCCGGGAATGACAGGGATTAACCTGACGCAATCTTAGATAACAAGCCTTCAATTGACTCCGGTTGGCTTCTTCCGAAGTTGATATGCCGGCACAGGATCGGGAACGTTGGAAGCACTCTCTGACGCGTGTGCCTCCGCGACCAAAACGACAAGCGGTTATGGAAATTGACTGATTGTTTGATTCATATGCATCGTATAGAGAAGAATAAGGGAACATTGAGCATTACACGACACATGAAAATGAAAGGAGCTAGTATAATTGCAGTTTCGCCCAGTAAAGAAGAACAAAAGAACATATGAAAAAAGGAATCAATAAAAAATTGAACAGTTGACAGTATAAAGAACCGATCACTGTACAAGAGGGTACAAACGAAACTGTGTTGCACGAAGTAAAGTCAAATGGCGTTATTTGACAGAGTAGGAATCTTTAAGAATACGGGTTGATGGTGCTATAAATCAGTTGTGAACGGGTTCCATCCTCGCTCTGATATTAATAGAATGAATATTTCCGTATATATTGTAGAAATTTGTGGTATTCGTTTTTCTCCATGTGCGTGTAGTCGACTGGCGCAGATTTTTTCGTGCCATCGCGTTGATGATCCAGGGGCCGAATCCTCTTGTGATAGTTTGAGTTTGTATTTCTTCTGCTGGGTTGTCCTTTTGTTTTCTGTTTTCTCTGTCTCCTTATGAGGATGATATTGAGCGCGGTAGGGCAGCCACGTCACTCAAACGTGATAAGGTGTCTCTTTGTGAACCCGAGGCAGCCAGGGAGGAAAGCTCATTTGCCGACCGGCTGAACAGTCGCAGTCGCATCGTAACTACCAGGTGGTTGACCACCAATCAGGATTTTGTAATAATCCATCAACTAAGTTGGCCGACTGTTTTAAAATTCACGACCTCGGTAGCGGCTAAACCGAACCACGCTCCATCGAACATCCTGCTGTGCAATCACTTACTTTCATCGTTGTCCGTTGCCTGGGACAAAGGTAAGAAGAATGGTTTATAGGGTGCAGTATTCCTTTGTGCAGTAAATTGAGTCAATGGTCATGTCATTACTTTAACAGTTGCTCTTCACATTAACTTCGTCAAGCATCACGTCTTTGTTTCGAACTACTATTAATTCGTTTCACGATACAGTGGCAAAACCAGAACGAACAGAAGTCACATCGTCAAATTGAAATTCTGCACCACGAAGGAGGGTGCGGGGGCGGTACGGCTCAGAGTTGGTAGTTCGCTGTCAACAGTTTATGCCCGGATATTGGTCTGGTTTTCCATTCCATTGCTCATATTCAGACGTTGGTCTCAATGAACGGGGCTTCTTTTTCTTCCTCATTCTGAAGTGCTTTCCTGTCAAACCTCTTTTATTGTGTTGCCGGTTTGTTTATTGGTTTCATTTCAGTTGACTAAGTGTTTCATGTGTCTGTGAAACACGACCAGTTTCCGTTATTCAGACAGGGTCACAACTATGTGCAAAATGCAGTTATCATTTTAAAAAGGTTAGAGAATGGAACCGCAAACAAATTCGCAAGCAAACCGCCCCTGCACCTCTTTAATACGTGTTTGCTATGTTCCTTCATGTTCTTCATTACTTCTGCACATTAACTGCACACTGCTTACATGTTGCAGTCTGAGCTGACCTGTCGTACGTAGATGTCGTCAAGATGAGGTTTTAGTCTTTTCCAGAAACCAGCTCATTTATCTGGCCACACGACTTATGGTGAAGGTAGCAAGTTTGAAATTTAATTAATATATTAACACAGGATGATCTTATGGAAATGTGACCAAGTTTCGCCAATAGTTTGTAGCCCACTTCAGGCATGTGGTAAGGCTTATTCATTCATCCATCCACTTTTATTAATAAATGCGCTAGTCCTGTTTCGAAGATCACAGTTGCTACCTAAGAGCTTGGTCGACATTCTGGCCATAGCTTACAACTTCAAGGCAATATTGAAATGACAAAAGTGAATCGAGGTCAACTTCATCGGTACCTCTCAAGAAATGATGAATGTCAAGCGGTATAGGTCAAATCCAAGCTTGTTGACCAACATCGGACTAGTGATTTATATGCATGAAAGTTAATTAACATGTGAGTTTTTATCTATGGTTGAAGAAGACTGGAAACTCCTGATCTGTTCTTCAGCATCTACCGAATTGCTTGGGTTCATTTTTGCCCAGTAAATCTGTTTATTTTTCATTTCACTGACAGCGACAAGATTTTCTAAATTGTTAAGATGAAGAGTTATTTTCAGTAGCTGAGTTGACGTAGATTTCGGAAAAAGATTATGCTCACTGAAAGTCGTTCAGGGATTTTAGCTGAATCGCTTATTATCTTTTGCACTGTCAGATCTTTTTGCACAGTGACTAAAATGTGGCATGAATCTGACGAATAATATTCTTTTTTTATCCCACTGCATCGAACACGACACCGGATGCTGTGCGACCGTTGCACCTGGATCGCATATATGCTTGCTTATTTTTTAACCATTTCGATGCCATGTCACTTCTAGCAAGATCTTCTCATATCGCTGAGTGAGGTTTTTCTGACGGCCACCTGCCATCAGGCGATGTGCTCAGTATTGACCTTGCCAGTAGCCATCGTCCATTCATTGGCAATGGCCCCACCACTTTAAACGCATTGTTCGTTGTCTATAGGTCCCTTTAGTCGGATATGTTAATCTCTCTTAAGCAGCATTTGTCACAAAGTCGAACCGCTTAACTCTGAATATTGTATTTAACATCTTCATTTCTGTCGCTTTCGGTTTTCTGTTTTCAGCTTTGCCAAGTGCGGTCGTCTGTCAACCACAAAACTAGATGTTCAGAACGCAAGTTTTTTAAATCCATAGTTTGGTGCTATTCGTAACATCTGTGTCCTTCTAGTGCTTGAATTACTTGTTAGGTGCTAATGCTGACGCACTGTTCCTCCTAACTTCGTTTGTCACTCCTCTGTCTGCCGCAGCTAGTGTATTTCCAAGTTACAGATGTTCTTGTATCTTGTCCACAATTTCAGTTTCGAAGGTCATGCAGTCTGTGGTATTGGTTCTATGAATTTACATTCGCTTTTTCTTCATTATGTTAATGAAGAAACCCATATCAGAACACCTGTTTCATAGTTTGGAACAGTGATGTCTTATCGGTAAACAGTTAGATATCCGCAAATTCAGGAGAGTTTATGTAGATGTTGCCCACTCATCGTTGTAGTTTCACTCTTTCGTATTTGCTGGAAGATCCAATCCAGAAACATCACTAACAGCAGAAGACCTTTCACGCTTCCTTGCCTTACTCGAAACTTTGTACCACTAAAATTTGCTTAACTTGCCATCAATTCACACTTGATGAAAGAACATGCATCGTTATAATTATGCGAATAATCTTTGGTGCAATCCCGAGTTATTCACCTAGTTTTGACAATGCATTTCTCGAGATTGGATCATATGCTTTTGAAACCCTACAGATGAATAATGTGATTAATCGTTGTTCATTACAGTGCAGATTTGCCTGCAGTTTGTGCTGTTCTTTGTGTCACTGTTTCTCTTTTAGTTGACGACAATGCCATTCTGGATCTGTACTTCACTAGCTTTAACTGCAGGATTCCGGACGGATTTGAAGAGATCATGCTGGAACAGACTTTGCTCTAGGTCTCTATAATTGTGATGAATTTGTCAGCCATTATCGTTAAATAAATGCTGTGTATAATGTCTGTATTCGTTTTTCTCGTACGCAAGAGGGTGCTATTATTTTGGATGCGGTTTCAAGTGTTTTGTTTCAGAATAAGTGCCGTTATCATCTTACATTGATTTATGTCCTGTATTTTGGAATAAAACTGTTTATCTCATTTGTACATAATCGAATGTACTGCAGACGGACCATTATGCAGCTTTGAAAACTGACCGTCTAAAGCTGTTAGATAACAGCGGTGTTCATGTATTTGAGTTAACGCCATTACGCAGCTGTGGTGAATTTTGATTCGAGACTCGTTATTTTCGAGACAGGAGGATTGAAAGACGATTCATTAAATATTGCCTCCATCAGTAGAAAACAAAATGATTGTTATTTGTGCTATCTGCGGCCAGTTACTGTTTGCAACGCACACTGCATGGAAGACACTATGAGGAATAAATTCAATGGATCTTCTAGAGAGCTGCTTTTTAGTTAGGACGCTTCTCTGAGGAGCCGCACGACGCTAATGATAATACAGCTCTGAATCACGGAGATGCCGTGACCGTAATTACTTGCCGTAAATTTAGCGAAAGGTCCATCTGTTTTTGAATGCTACTTTGATATGGCCAAAGCATTTGTGCATTCAGTGATCTTGTCGGGACTGCTGGGCTTAAACGTCGAAATTTGTTCGATTATCTATACCATGGTAACTGACGGATGGGACACCAGTTGATCGTTCCATCCCAGATTGTGCCACCCTGTAGTTAAGTAATACTGGGCACAGAGCATCCTCGGTCATGATTATTCATGAGGTCGTTGATGCAGTCTTCTAGCTCTTTTGTACGAGGCAGCCAACAGTTGCCATAAACCTTTCATTGGATCCAGTATTTACTTAACAGGCGACAGTTTCTAGAAACTCCATAAAGGATTCAAAGTGCAAGTCAGGAAAATTTAGAGGAACAATCGTTCGATATTTAAATGTCTAATTTTCAACTGGTAATGATCAGTGACTTGTTGAAGAAGCATCCCCAGCAGCTAGATAATGCTTTGACCTCTCATGCTTGGGTGCTGTAATTTTAAGGTCTTCTGCTTCCAGTGCACGTAATCTACCTACCTTACGTCTGATCCGGACGGTGGTAAAATGCCACAAGTACGAATGTATATATCATTCGAAGCTAGCCATCTGTAACCATTTTGATTTATCCGTTCAAACAACGAAATGGAAGAAACTACGGCATGTCATCCATCCGCGACATTGAAAACACGTATCACCCGTATGTGCGAAACAACGGATGTCCTTTATCGCAAATTTATCACGGGAAGGACAGCATAAAAATGCCATTCCGAGTTGCTCACTAGATCACGTGCAGCAGAATGTTAGCCGTTGTCGACATATGCTACCATCATCAGCCGTTTCCAAGCTGCAAGGTGAAGGTCTCTTCAAGATTTTACCATAAACTTATGTTATCTGGCATCTTTATCTAGCGAACATCTTCAGCTCGTCTGAACATCGCATCGATCCAGAGATTTTACTTGTTCACTTTGCCGGAATCCAGTCTAATGTGTCTTCGGTTTGCCATTGATCAGTTCTACTTGCAAGATGTCCTACCCATTGCAACTTTAGCTCCTTTAATCGGGCAATTACATCACATACTCGTTATTCTCAACATGCATCTTTCCATGCTGTATTGTGGAGTCTCCAGCTCATGGATGGCTTTAAGTTTTTGGCTCCAAGTTTCGCATCCACATGTTGGCACCGTTAGCGTGCTTAGCTGCTGGCTACCTGGCACGTTCCAGGATTGTGAATAAGGGAATGACCTCCAGACATGGACGTTAGCTGCGTCAATTAAGCACTCACGAACAAGCAGCGGTGAAACCATCAGGGTGTTGCCAGATTCGAGCTCGCAGATCGGCAACTAAAGCAGTCGCTAGAGCGAAAGCTGATTCCTGAGTAAAGTTCGGTGAGGCACTGGCGAACAATTTATTCTGGTAGACCATCGGCGCCTCCGAGATGGAAATCGGTCCAGTCTAAGATTTCCGAAGTACACGTCCGGGCGCCCTCTTACAAAGGTCGAGGACGTACTTTGAGGAACCATTTAACCCTGAGCAACCGCAGGAAGACTCTCGTTTCTCGAGAAGGAACAGCCGGGAACGGATATCAGCCTTTCATTAAATGAAGCCACGGAAGTTGTAACAGGCTTGATAAGTGGCAACGCCGTTGGACTAGATGAAATTTGTCCTGAGATGCGTAAGGCTTTAATGGGACAAGGCATATTTTGGTTAATACTTGTATGAGAAACTTCACTGACTACGGGAAAGACTCGAGTGATCCGTAATAGTCAGGTGGCAGTTCCCCGTTCCCTGAAGGCCGGAGTTATTGCGGCATTGTATTAGTGATCCTCCCTTGCAAAGTGGATGGAAAGGTGTGTGAAAAAAGGTGGTGCGGAATGGGTGAGCGGAGGATCGACGAAGAGCACTGTGGCTTCCGGTCCTGTCGAATTGCCTCTGATCAGAATTTCGCGTAACGCCAAGTTGTTCAGAAATCGTAGGAGTTTGCTCATCCGGTTAAGATGCTGATTGTTAACCTGGGGAAAGTGTATGATCCTGGACAGCAAGCTCTGGGCATGCCTGCTGACGTATGCAATTGGTAGCTACGACTTACACTGCGAATCATTCAGTCACTGCATGTTGATAGTGAGTACTGAGTCAGAGTAGATGGCATTAAGCCGAACCTATTCAGCCGTGGCACCGGTTTCTACCAGGGCTGCGTTGTGTCCCATACTCTGTTTGTATTGTACATCGATGGAATAGTCGGATGCAGTCAGACAATGGATGTATCAGTGTAGAAAGTGTCAAGATGCGAAGCTTGTTGTGTGTGGACGACTTTTGTTGACACGTTTTGAAAGTGATCTCGAACAACTCTCTGGAAAGTTTACAGCTGAGTGTTACGTGGCCGACAT
>UZAM01011989.1:3569-14091 GCA_900618415.1 Soboliphyme baturini | reverse complement strand
GAATTGGTGGAGGTATTCCCCTGTTAATGCACTCGGGCTTATGATCCTGGGTTGCAGAAATAGCATCGACATCATCTACTGCACCAGCCTTTTCTCCAGATGGAATCTGCGGATAATCGTCATACTAAAAACTATGGGCGTATACCTTTAAGGTCAATTCCCATCTAATCAAAATAGGTATGCAGACGCTGGTGAGACAAACAATGATTCTACGTGAGTGTTGCAGATATGTGTCCAAGAAATATAGGAAACTCTGCATTAGAGAGAGTTGTCGTCTGAGTACTGATTGGACCGATAAACTGTCAGTTTTAATAAAGTCCAGCCGCAAGCTGGATACTTTCTTGTAACAACTCCACGTACAAAGAATCACACGGACCATTTGATTTCTTGTGTTCATGAGGATTAGATGACGAAGATGATTTTGCATGTTTTTCGAAAAGACAGCTTTCAAAGACTTTTGAAAATCAGCGGTTGTACCTCATTATTGTTGTTGTCGATTAACTCTTCGGGTCTTGCCTATCTGCGACTTCTTGGAGGTTGATGAATTTTCAGCCGCATTCAATTCACTGGACGAATACGTGCCAGCATCCGTCGTTACAGATATACAAGGGCAGAAAGAAGCCCTAAAACAGTGCAGATGAACAGCCGAATGAAGGGCTCAAACAAATTGGTCAAAGAGATCACTGACCAGTGCCGATGTCTCCACCCGTCTTTCGATAGCCGTCTTCTTCGGAAAAAATTTTGAATTATGAATTTTGAAAGTCCTTCCTGTTGGCTGTGGCAGTTCGCACGCTCGAAAACGAACCTGTATTCAGTAAGGCCACCATGATTGAAGAGATAACGTCAAAAAGGCAGCGTCAGTGAAACTTTCTCAAAACGAGCGAAACAGCCAGAACCAAACTGCACCTGATCACACCTGATCACATCAACGATGAAAGGTTATTTTCTAGAAAATGTTATTACAACATAATTTATGACAATATACCTTCATCCACGTGACGAGAGGTATCTGACTTTATCACCTTTTCCTGGTGTAATTAACAAAAGATTTTAGATATCTTTCGCTAATTATACTAATCTGTTGATATCCCTCACTCAGATGCACAGAAAGAATCAATGGTACGTAAGACGGGTTGTGGCCAAGTTCCTTCATTCTCCGGAACACAATTACCTAATAGCCACAGGCAGCAGTGTCAATCTGAATTACAACGTCATCGTTACTTAACCGTTTCAACCTAAAACCATCAGCTTTCATGTTTCACAACTCAGATATATTGACTTCCTGTAATTTTGTCGCTTCTAGCCGTTTCGCACTTTTCCCAGGTCCTGCGAATATGCGCCCAAAGATTTTAACAATAAAGTTGAATAACGGAAATTTTTTAAATATTGTTTGACTTTATTTTCTGAACAGCTATTGGTTAGTGTGGGCATTCCTAAGTTTCTCTTCCTTTTCAAATGAAATTTACATATGAAGGAAACCCTCTAAGAATTTCATCGATGAGAAGGAAACTTCATAATAATAGAATATCGTAGTAAGTTCAGCTTGTTTCTACATTTCATCGCCTTTGTCATCTCGGAGTACACTATAAATTCTTTTAGATGTTATGGAGGATTTATCTCGAGATCCTTCCAATTTGAGAAACAGGGGGTACCAACGGGCGGAATCTACGGTTCAACAACCGGCTGCCAGCCATACAGCATTCCGCCAAACAATCTTCTTCAGCCCACGACGCCTGTCTGTTCTCATGATTGCATACCGCAGTATGGACGGTCTCTGAATAGCTGTCTGTACTATGGTAAGAAGATTCAAAGCTATGGTTTGTTCGTTTAGCTGGGCAATTGATTTTTAGGATCTGGCCCGTATTGGCTAACTTCATCCGAAGCTGCAATGCAGGACATGTATAACCACGGGCCAATTGTTGGAGTGTTCGAAATCTTCGAAGACCTGTTCTACTACAAATCAGGTTTTCATTTTGCTGCATGTCAGGGTACTGTTGGCTAATGACTTACGTTTAGGTGTCTACCAACACAAGGAAGGTGGAACTCGCGGATATCACGCTGTGCGAATTATGGGATGGGGCGAAGAAAGTGGGGAAAAATACTGGTTGATCGCCAACTCTTGGAATACTACTTTTGGAATTGAAGGTAACCATGGCTAATTGAAGGAAGGCATATTGTGTCCTTTCATAATATATAACTAAGAATTACTGTAATTGAGTACTGTTGAAAACTAGTAAACAGTTAACGACAGTATATTTATACAGCGCAAACAAACAGCGGAATATTTTTTTCCTTATCCTGTTCTCTTTAATAGGGGTTCGTCAAGCGAGTCAACCTCCTCTACAATTTGTTTTACCTTTGGTTACAACTGCCGACACACCTCGCAGTTTCATATTGATTTTGACGCAATCGCGCCGCCTTTTTTCCCTCCTCTCGTTCTTTTTCTCCCTGGCATTGTCAGCGCTTCGATTACATTCCTAACGTCCTCGGTGGTCTTCTTTTCACCTGCCTGAACCGACGGAGCCTTCATTCAATATGTTTCTCTGAAATCGGTGTTAGTCCTGGAATGCTTCTTATAAAGCTGTTTCGGATGCTGTTCTTTCTGCCGACACAACACATCCATCAGAGCATTCGCATTTCTACCCAGTTCAGGTGTTGATTCTCTCCAGAGTCACCAACCATTCCTCTCCGTATAGAAGCACCGGTCTTACACCTTGCCTGTAAAACTGATGGCCATCTTCGTGTCGCGCAGTACTCCGCAATCTCCTCTCCGTTTAAGCAAAGCATTTTTGACCGATTTCGGCATCAACTTGCAGGACGGAACAAAGCTAGTCAAATTCTATGGTTTCCTTCAACATGGTTGGATGTCCAGCATACTCCATTATCACTAGATTCACGGATATTAATCAATTCCCTATGGTGAAGTCGATCGCCATTCATTCTGACTCATTTTCAGTAGGAGAAGGTAGTTCTACATGACTCGGTTTTCCATTCCAGAGCCTCTCCGTTTTTCCTGCACTGCGCGATGTCATCAGCAAAGGCATGCAGTACGGGGCTGCTTACTGTAGATCCTCGGTTATCGTGTCTATCGCCATCGTGAACAGAAAGGGGCTCAGTACGGATCCTTTGGGACTCCAATCAGAACAGGGAACACTTCAGTTTCGAGTCGTGTGCTTCAGAGTATCGTTGTCACTCTGTCGTACATTTTTGATAAACCTGACATATTTTTCAGATGCAAGTTTCTTTCTGTGCTCAACCAGATTGCTGGTGTCAGAATACGATCAAAACCTCTCTCCAGGTCTACGGACACCTTGTGAATGTCTTTTCTACCATCGCTGCATGTTTCGAGGACAGATCTTAAAGGAAGATGGCATCCGTGGTTGATCTGCCTGATTTAAAGCCAAATTCGATCGTGATGGTGTTGACATCATTTTTCACTCCTTCGTCCAGCACCCTCTGATATATTTTAATGGTGTAACAAGGCGAGAGTTTTCGCATTCACTCACGTTCCCTTTCATTTTAGCATTGGTATCAAAAAGCTCTGCCTCAATTCTCTTTCATTTTCTCCCATTCTATAATCTTGTTGAATATCGCGCAGAGTCAAACCATTTCATATTGCTCCAGGGTCTCTCATAATTCTGTTGTTACTCCGGCCGGTCCGATGGCCTTTTTATTTTTCACCATGCACAAAGCTTGTTCGATTTCCTCTGGTGAGGTCTTCCCGTCTCGACCATGGTTTCGTCAGATCTCTTCCGCGACGTCTCTGATATGTTCTTCATTTAGTAGCGTTTGAAAATGCCTTCTCTGATTTTGAATATATTTCTCGTTGGTCTGCACCATTCCGTTTTCTATCTTATGCACCTCCCTTTACAGATGTCTCTTTTTCTTCTTTCTTTGGCTTTTGCCATGCGATGGATGTCTTTCTCTCCTACCTTCATTGCCGCTTTTTCATATAGCTTGTTATACACAAGAGACTTCTTTATTCGCCTCCTTCCTCGATCTAGCATTGCATCCGCTGTCTCCTGCGCTGTTTCTTCAGCATCTCTTTCGTCTGTCAGAGGATTGCCGGCAGATTCTTTCTGGACTTTTGTGGTGCCTTTCATTTCTTTAACTTCACCTCCGACATTCCGTGTGATCATGCTGGCCATCAGCCGCCATGTTCCGCCCTGCTATCGTCATTTTTCTCATAACTTTTATTTTGAAGTCTTCTTTCAGCTTCCTTTTGACCCTCAACCACTGTATCTTCGAGCCTGTTGCCATGCCCGTCAATGGGCTATTCCTAACATAGCTTTAGGAGCAGTAGCCAAATCAAATACAACCGTCATCTGAAAGAGGTTCTCTCCTTCATGATTAAATATACTATGTCTATGCTCGCCATGGAGCTTGCCGTAACGCGGCTAGTAAGGTCGCACCGCATGTTCAAAGATTCGTAGATATTTCGTGCATCAGTAAATGTTCACAATTTATATATTCATATAATTGGAATAATGCCAAAATGCGTGTCAAATCAGTTGTCTGGCTGACACATTGTTTCATGAAATTTAAATTTGTGAATACAATTTAGTTTAAAGTTAACTTTTCATAGTAGAACAACGAGATGGCCAGCAATGGAAGTTAATTTATATGGCAAAATCTTATATGAAATATATTACTTCATTACGCCATTCCCTAGTTATGCGCTAAGCCACGAAGGTAAGTAATAATATATGTACCACGATAGTCATTTACAACGGATATTATCCTTTTGTCCACAACCTGATATTTCTTCGACTTCACTGGTGGAGACAGAAAAATGCGGTCTGGTCATAAAATAAACACTAAATCATAGAAATTCGTTAATTTGGCAGGAGCAGAAGTTTAACATTGTTTTTCTCAGAACTTCTCATAGATATGTAACGTGGTGGGATGCATATTACATTTGATCTTGACGATTACAGGCCTCTGGAATGCACACTGATAACGACTGTCGATTGGCTGTCATAAGGGCCGCGCCCAATCGTTCCATTGCACTGAAATGGTCATTCTGAGAGGGAATATCGTCGGCCTTATGCCACCTCTCGGCTTGATCCCGAACACCTATATCCGCGAGAGCCCTTGTGTATAGCCGCTGCTTTATCAGATTGAGAAGTAACAGCTGTAGTTGTTTGAGCACGTGTTGTGAATACGTCCAGAAAAGAACGCAAGGCAACCTTTTCTATCGAAACCGGGAGAAGTCCCAAGGGACAGGCATGATGTATGCAACAAGTCTCCTCCAGACTCCAGTTCTCTTCTGCCAAAGCTCAGACTCTGGCACAGGATTGGAAACGTTAGAAGCTCTGTCTGACCTGTCTCTCTCCGCGATCCCAAAGGAGAAGCGGCGATGTAAGATGAAGCTGAAGTAGATGAAGACAGTGCAGCCCCATTGTTAGCCAGAAACACAGTCGATGCCCACCTCTTTGCTCCAAGAGAAGTGAACGACCACGGTCTTAATCAACAGATTTACCTTGAAGAAGGCGTATGAGATACAGATCATCTCCTGACCATCTGGATATGTTGCTGTCAATAAGCCAGGTTGTAAATATGAATACCAACTTAGAGACAATGTTCTCAATGACAGCAAACCATAAGTCATCTTACTTTTTACCTATGCGTTACTTATGATCTTGGAACATTATTTATTCTGTAAAAATGCCAATACCTTGAATAAGATCTACCTTTTTGCTATCAATTTGTTTGCAGCAGATCTTTGCTTGGCCACAGTGTTACATTTATTGCTTAGGATTTTTGAAAATGAAACGCGGAGTGAACGAATGCGGCATTGAATCTTCATTCCTTGGAGGACTGCAAACGTTAAGAGATTAAGAAGAGCAGAACTGGAATGCGTTTTCGTTTCCTCATTGAAAAACTTCGAATTATCCATTCTTTCATTTCAAGTTTGTTTAAGTGCCTATATCTTTTGTGCTCAATTCAAAGTGACTTTTAAATGAATAATAAATTGTTGACGTCGACATCTCATCTTCAACTGAGAGCAACAGAGTTTAAACAGGAAAGCAATTGGAAATTATGAATTCATAGCATTAGAAATGGTATTTATGATTGATTTTATGCAACGTTTACTGTTGGGACAAATCTCACATTACTTTGGGCATAAAAGTACGCCGCTTCAATCATGTGTTTCCATGTTTCGTGCGGTCCTGCAATTCGTCTACATCCGCTAAGCGATTCGCCTATGGCAAATGTTTTGAGACCATCTCCGTTCTACTTTAAGTCTGTTGTTTCATGACAAGATGTATAGAGATCTCTGAGTTCATCTGAGCGTTTACTCAGACCACTGATTATGAGCAATTGCTCATTTGTCATCCGTACGCATCATCGCACTCTCATAGGAGACATTGTTTCAAGGTGTCTTAATCAGACTCTTGACTCCTCCGCCGAGCATCCCTCTCTAAATTGTACATATTATCCGTCCATATGACAGATTTGAGGATTGTGATCTTAGTTGCCATCCTCTAAGTTGGATTCTTTTATATGGTATAAACCTTGCAAAGTTTGCACATGCCAGTCTAATCTGAAAGATGACTTGAGGATCAATGATGCCATCTTTAGCCAAACACAGTTCAGTGGTAATTGAAATTATGCTCCGTCATTCTCGCAATATCAACCCATTGAACGCTTACGATCATGGTCACAGCGGGCAAGTCATAATTTTCCGCCTCTTTTTGTAAACCTGTATCCGCACTCCGAGAATCCTGCAGTATACTACTTGGAGGAGTGCCAGTCGGCCGCTCTTGGAATGGCTAAGCAGCCCGCTGTCATCGGTACTCTCAAGATCTTTCAGGAATACCGCAGGAAATCTCAGGTTTCATCGGTAAATGAAATACTGATGATGAATATTACATGTTTCCGTGTAGTCTCGCTCGCTTGCGTATCATACCTTTTCAGGCGAAAAAGCCGTTCTGCCTAAAATTACGTGTGATTGTAGAGGACCCTGAAAAAAGTATGAGGCGAACAACAACTCAGTGCGTTTTGCACTACCAAGAAATCAGAGAGGGAACAACAGAGCGACGGCAAAATGTTGTCCTCGCCAAATGATGCAAAAATGCAAGCAGTCTTGAATGCTTATTCAGTAAATTCTTTATGATTTATAAATGAAGATTAATAAGTATAATTATGCAAAAGACCATTCAACATGAATCATGAAGTAATGCTCCTTGTAATACATACATGTAAAACACTGTTGAATTCAAAGTATGTTTATGAAATTCATTTTGATATCTCAACAAGTGATACAGAACGATCATGGCTACTCCAATCCCACATTCATTAAGTTCACATAGGATTTGAACATTCCTAGAAAACTTCTTTTCGACACAACATGTTGACAGTCAAAAACCAAGACATAGTAGTAGCTTGCAGAACAAGGTTATTTACCGTAATAAAGAAATATTATTTATCACATAACATAAAGTGAAAACCATCATATTACATAAATCGAAAGGTTGTGCAGTATTTAATTCAGTAGGCTGTATAGCAACGGCCATCACATGGGCGGGTAGCAATTGTGGAGCAATCGTTGCTCAAAGTCTGTTGTATCTTATTAATTGTTTAAGCGAAACAGATTCATATCTCTACACTCGATCAGCTGTAATAAGCAGTCTTTTATTATTTGAGTTTGATGCCTACCGGAAAACGCTACATTAGAGCCTGTATGTGTCACCGTGCAACGCATAGTTTTGGGGTCAATTTTCCGGAACATGAAGTGATTAAGGGACGGACGTAGGACTTCGGTTCTCAATGAATATTTGCTTGCAAATTATATGACGTTCAACCATGGAAAGAAAAGACCTCATATAATTGTAAGCACTTAAAATGCATCAAGTTGATAAGAAGATCAATGACCCTTTCTTTTTGTAATAACGGATAAGTTTGATATAATAATGTAAGCACCCACATCGCATGAATGCAAAACTTCACCACTACCCAGTCCCGAACAATTTCAGGCATACAGCGCTCCGAAGGCAGATTTATATACAAAATACACCTGATCTTTTGGGTTTACAACCATACCGCTTGTTGTCGACACAGCCGCTAAGAGAAACAGCGCTTTAGCAACGTTGATAATAGCAGCCTCATGGTTTCAACAGGATCATGGAATTCAGTTAGCTTTTGATCAAACGAACATCATTCGAAGTAATGTGCAAATGAACGGTGAATTCGACCTCAGTCCAATACTCAGATTCAAAACTTTTTACTCATGGATCGACTAAGGATCGCCAGTGAGCATCAGGACTATGGCCAACCTAAACACAGAGGGCTTAGTCTTCAGACTCCGTTTTGCCTTAGTTGCAAACGTTCAGGCTGGTTCACTCATAAAGCCGCTGCCCATTTCAATTCGATGGTCGAGTCGATCTCTCCCTTCCATTTTCTATCACCAGTAAAAACGATTCTGAGGTAAATGAGCTTCTGCAGCTTCCAACCGTATCTCCGTTTTTCAACATATCTCAAAGGAATGATCAAAGCAACTAGTCTTTCCTTTCAGACACTTTCACATGCATGCCGGTCACGTGACATTCGGCTAAGAACCTTTCCAGAGAGCTCTTGAGATCAGTTTCAGATGATGCCAAGGTTGTCCGCAAACAGCAAACTGCTCATCTCCACATTTCCTACCCTAACGCACTTGGCTGTCATAGCTGTCGCTGACTATTTTTTCATGTACAATATAAACAGGAGAGAGAACATGAATCTGTCTTTTCGAAAACCGGTGCCAACTCTGAAGAATCTTGACTCAACGCCAAATGCCCTCACTCACCTACACCATCAAAAGTCACTAGATGGCTTCCAGCAACTACCAGTGACTTAAATTGTCTCCAGTCCACCAATTGCATTTCGAATGGAATTTTATCATAGGCCTTCTCCACAGCCACAAAGAAATTAAAACGGATGATCGAACTACAACGACTTATCGCCATCTAGCGTAAGGCGAGGAACTTGATCAGAGTTGTTTCGCATGACCTGAAACAGCACCGTTTCCTATATCTTAAAGTCACTTATTCCGCGGCACCCTCTTTGACACATTTGCATAAACTTTTCACAGTACAGTCAAAGAGGTAATGCTCCGGTAATTGGAGCATTCCATATAGTCTACCTTCTTGACTCCCGTTTTCCAGTTCACTTAGTTTTCCAATCGCTCTCCCTGTAGACGCTGCAACCTGAAATGCACTTACTATGGACAACATGCCTTGCTCGTCTAAAGATTTAGGGATTTCATGGTGGATTTCATTTATTCTCGCAGCCTTGCCAGGTTTAATGATTTTTACAGCTTCCTTTACTTCCTATGCCGAAAAATTAATATCCGTTACCCTCTGCTGTTCGATGGGTCATGCTACGATTGCCCAAGATTTCAATAGTTTCCGTTTTGTTGAAATACAAGACCTCATTCACACTTGAACTTCAGGATCGTATCGTTTTTCGTCTCTAAATTTGAATCCAACACCTCACAGATCTGTGTGGAAGGCTCAGCGGTCGTTTTCGACACCTCTTTCGATCCTCATTTTCTGTGCAGTGTTCGACTTGTATTGTTAGCTTCCAAGATCTCTATTGAATGCGGCTTACTTTACCCTTTCAACTTTTACAGGTCGCAGACGAATTTTTCCAAACTACGTTCTTCAACTGCAATCCTGAGTAATCCGCTCTTAAAGAACCTCCAATGTGTTTCCTCATCATCAATCATCACCTGGATCTGTCCAAACCATCCAGCAATACTATTTGCAGGTTTAGCTCTTTTATCCGCCAAATAAAATGTTCCCTGTTTGACTCATTGATTGCGGTTGTCTCTTAACATGGTACTCCATCCATTACTGGGAGAGTACCAGCAGCCAGGTAACGATCGAATGTTAGCTCTGCGCTTCTCTTGCGTGAACATCCATTGTGGACCGTCGTAAGTTAAACGATACGTCATATCATTGAATATTGCCGCAATGACGGTGTTAGATGCCACGCTCCAGTGTACAAATACTCTTTCTGATTTTTTTCGCTGACTGCCAGTGCATCACTGCTCTACAATGGGATCTGTAATTTTCAGCGGTCACAATTACGTGTTTTGTAGTACAGGTTCTTGTACTCCCATCTAAGTTGGTTCTTTAGCACCTTGTGTAGTTGGTTCAACTGTGATTTCGCATATTCCACTGTAAAATGTGGTTTCCTCCTTTCTCAAGTATTTCGAGATCTACACTCATCGCTAGCGAAGTTAGCGTGGCCTAACTGATGTTTCTGGCCATGCATGACACTGATATTGAGGAAATCGATAGCCACATGAACAACGTTTTATTCTGAGGATATATGGGGGCAGTAGCTTGAAAATCTTGGATAGGCTGTTGTATTTCAACGCATTTTTTTCTGCCTTACTAAAGTCGAAGACGTAGTGGGGTCTGAGACACTGCCATGCCATTATCACTGCTCCACCTGCTGATACTCTTAAGGAACGTGACAAGCATCAGTTAACCCATAGAACAGGCCTGTTTTACAGCCGACGACGAATATTTGA
>UZAM01011972.1:956-14129 GCA_900618415.1 Soboliphyme baturini | reverse complement strand
GTGATGTTTCAGTGTATTATGCTTTCTTTAGGTTACCGATTTTCATTTGTTCTGAAAGACTGTTTCGTTCGAATGCTTTAACTTTACTGATATACTACCTGCTTTGCGTAAGATGCATAACCATGATTGGTTATTGCTTAAATATAATTGGAAATGGGAATACAGTTTTGGGTTACAAAGGCTCTTACTTTAAGTGTAGATTTTGCTCAGGCTTTGGCTATTTTGGTAGTGGTTTTATCCAAATTGGCTTGTTAATGTCATTGCATGTAACTGCAGATTTCCTTACTTTTTACAAATTGTTTTTTGTCGATAGAACAAGCTGTTGACGATTCTTTTCTCAATTAATTTCGTCAGAGATATCTGCGGACTGTCCTGAATAATTTAAGAATCGGCTATATCTAGATCTGGTAATTGAAGACACTACATTCTCACTGGTTTGTACTATTATCTTGCCAAGTTTCCGAGGGGTTTCGACAGATTTATAGGAGCGCTTCAGACTAATCGTAACCACTAAGAAAAGTATACTTTAGCACAATTCACCAGATTACCCTCATTGTTGGGTGTGTTGCCGCTTTTCACGATTGCGACCAATCAATGTAAATCCAGATGGTAAGCACAGCTTAGCCGCTACTAGTAATGGTCGTGGACCTATGGTATTTTTGGACATGCGATGCATAGGCGGTTCTTTTTCTGGTTAGAATAGTACCTTGCTGTTACCAGTAAGGCGTCAGTAAATAATACCCTTTTATGTGTTTTCCAGAAGCTCTGAAACTAGCATTATCATTAGTTGGAATGTTCAAGTGATTGTCGATATTTTTCACTGCAATAAGCTTGGTTTACGAATTGCATTCGTATTCGTTTTCACAAAGGTCTTATCTTATTTTTCTCATATGCCATTGATTGTTTTGCTACATACCCATTTTGGAATAGTTGAAGGATAATAGACAGGGAAATAGTCATCTTCTAAGTTTAAAAAGTTTATTTAAAGTAAATTTATTTTGATCGTAAATCTTCTTTTGATTCGCAAATATAAATTTGTATTTGCAGGTCGCGGAAACTATAATGAAGGATACTCCAGAGTTTGGCGCGATGGCAGCGGCCCTCGGAGAATGCCGCGAGGAGGTCGAGGTGCCGGACCGCCGATTTTTAGAGAACAGGGTCACCCTGTTTCATAGTGTCCGAGACTACAGTTCTGCGTAGTTTTTTTCATGCTTTTGAAATTGTACGTTACCTCTGTTCGTCGAAGGAGGGACGCTATTTGTTCGTTTAGACTGGCGTTGTTCTTTTCATCTGAACTAGCATGAAAGTTTTGATACCTTCAACAATAAAGAAACTTGAGCATATTTCTTATTACATTGGCATATATCATCTTACGTATGCGTACTTTTGTTTGGTAGACGTATTATTGTGTTCTTGGTGTCTGCCTGCCTAATATGCCGCTCACGATTTCATTCTTGACATTAGGAAAAATTCTTTTAGTTTTCAACCATGATTTTCGGCTAAAGCTTGAAGAAATAGTAAATCGCACGAAATTATTAAGTTCTGATTAGTTTTTATTTTGCCACACTGAAGCTTGGAATTCTTTATTCGTTCATTTTATGCCATTTTCAATGTTTTATTTTATTCCAAGAAATGATTTTCAGCTGGTAGATTGGTTTGGGTCATTATTTAGTAGTTTTGGCGATGAATCGATTGCTTGATTAATGAACCAATTTATTTGCGTTGAATTAGTTTATACGTTAAGAAGCTTTGCAGAGGTAAAGGGGCGATGCTTCATAGAATGGTGGTAACTCTCTATGACTCTGATGTGACGTAAAATGACTGATAGTTGCCACGAGACTAAATATGTATCACAAGCACTGCCTGAATCGTTCTATTTACGCTAATGGCAGAACTCAACGTTTCCAGTGGGGGTAGGTACCTAATCCATTAGTTGCATGACGATCTCCAGACATGAAAATTAGCACTTAGCGAAGGGCCATATTTAACAGGTTTCATAGTCGATGCTACTGAAGGAAGATGTTTAAATCCACTTTTCTTTGTGCATTAGCGTATGTTGATTGCTAACCTATTGGTAAAAGCTGACGATAAGTGTCTAGTCGATGAGGCTAAGAACGTGTGAAGTGTAACGGATTTCGTTCCAGTTGCACAAAATCAACAAGGTTTATCTAAAGTTTATGGCCATGTTAATGGAAGTGGCTGGCTTGACAGGACTGTCAGAATTGTGAAAAGAATCACAGCCGTCCAAGAACACTTGGATTCCCGTAGGGTAAAATTACTTGATCTGCGGTAGACGCACTGAACAACGGCGCAGGTTAGATTTTTACAGATATGTGAATATTTCGCTCAGAAACGAGTCCAGTGAGTCATTCGATGTTATTATCTGCCATCGCTGCTTCTCCTTTTGGGTCGCGACAATGTTATTATTAGTAATTAACTCAAATCTATTTACCCAATTCCTCGGAAAGTTATTGATAGATATCCTCAACAATGCTGTTACGCAAGTGGCTGATTATTCTCTAAGTAAAAAAGTGATTATATAGATTTAATGTGCCCCCTCCCCCTACAGTTCAAAAAGAAAGTTTTCATCTGCTAATCACAACTATCTGCCGTAAGTGCGTTGTCAAATGTAAAAATGAAACGCATCATTCCACTATATCGTTTGAACACGTCATGCATGACGTCATAATTATGACCATATTTCGAAATTGCCGTAAGTTTTAGATTGTTCACGGAAACATGCACAAAAAGGGAACATAATCACTACCACGTTTGCAAGGCTGTCTTCGCAAACTAGGCTGAACTGAAGTGCTATTCTTTATCCGTCGTCGGTTTTATTGCCCGCTTAAAAAATGGAGCACTTTTTGCGGCATAAGATAGCGTTGTCGAACCACGTCCTCGATGGAAATTCGGTCGCATACCGCTTTTTATGCGATATGCAGCTGTGTACAGACTCAGTCGGCCTCCGCAGAATGCACCAACTTTTGTATGTACCTGTTGGAGGATGTTTTGTGTGACTGTCTACAAAGAGGTCCGGGTTGAGTTCGACGAAACTGAGTGAGCAGATTTCTCTGCCATTGACTTATTGGACTTGAACTTAGCAGCGAGTCATTTCAGGCACAGTAAACGCTGGTTCAGCTGTCGCTTCATTCCATGTAGATTCTGAGCAAAGACACTTTATAATGTGTTCCCTTTCCAGAGATTAGACAGCATGATGTACTGTTATGCGCAATGGCTTACGAACTATAGCCACTCTTGTGTTGGCAGAAATGTTATGCTGTGCCTCTTGCACAACGCTGTTTGTCCAGCATAGATTAGGTTTTCTCCTCGGATTGGATCAAGGGTCTAAAATACTTTCATTACGTACTCGTTATTTCCTACAATGACATGAGTAACGGCCATTGCTTCTGCTTGTATGGTTTCTGAAACGAGCGTTGTTGCCCATGTTACTTTACGACGTCGTTGATGAATTATGAATTTATATTCTAACGTGTACTGATCTAGGTTTCACATCCGTAGCTTGCAGACGGCCAAATTAAATTCAGCTTCATTGTGTTGCTGCTTAGCAGCTTGGCAAGCACATTTTGATGATACTCATCATGCAAGATCTTGCTGTTTATCCGCGTTGATGAATATCTGTTCAACATTCTACAATTTCATTAAAGATCTGTTCTTAAAAAGAAGCTCGGCAAATGATGCAGAAACCCGTCCCGTCAGATTGAGACTGTAGTCACTCATTCGCCAGGAATATCTAGTAGTGATTTAAACATCCCAAATATTCCTCTTCTTGCTTGAAAGACATGGCAATAGTTTATGATGGCTGTCACTCTGAACGACCTGCCGAATAACTGGTCGCCAAAATCGCCCAGACAAATGAGAGATTGGATCGTCGACTTGAAGCCAAATGAAGAATTTTCTTTCAAAATCGAACTGCCGTGGTGGACATAGGTATTTCGTACCAACTCAAGGTCTTCCACGACAATTCGAGTTGAGATTTGATTTCTGATCGCCAACTATCATAACCTTACTGCGCCGGTTGTCCGCTTTTTCTATGGCCATTTCAAGCCCGTTATTATTACAATTAGTATATCATCTGTATATCGTATTGTTGTGATCGACTTTCCCTTTGCCTTGAAATTTGAGAAATCCGACAATGTCTTTTAACACTGGCTGCTAAGTATTACACCAATCAGATTTGATCTTTCCAGAGATAACGTGGTACTCTGGCGACTTCCCTTTATCAAGATAGCCACTCAGATGAAAACCTCACTATTGACAATGCAGTGAACAGTCGTACAGTCCAATACACTCCTCAGGGAGGGCTCCAACACTGATCAATGAAATCAGTTTTCACTTTTGCAGAAACGTGCCTGAAATTGTGCACAAGTTGCACAAGAAAACTGCCAATTTTGTTTGTCTATTAAATTGTTCATTTATTTTACACAGAGGTCGGTAAAGTAAAGACTAACCAACCGCCTACATTCAACAGTTCGGAAAACAAACGGCAAGAATCCGACGTCGTTCGCCTTCCACTTCTTTGTTATTCGTAACAAGAATCTCCGGATAGTCTTTGTGTTCTGACCTGATGTGAAGACATAAGGGATTTTGCTCCGGAAATCGATCCCGGCAGTAGATGCAGTAATAGACGAGCGAGCTAACGTGCTTCAGCGTGTGCTGGAAAAGGCTGGCTGGATAGTCCGGAACATTTTTTAGGCATAACGTACAGCATCGTTCTGTGCTTAAGGAATCATCAACACGGGGTGTCTCTTTAAAGTTGTTCTCTGCTTCGCCAAAACAGGAAATGAACTGGAGCTTCCAGCGCGTACGCCACATTGTTGGTTCCCATTTGAAGGTCACCCTGTCTTCAGCGTGCTCGTTCATTGAGTGTCTGGAGACAAGGAAGTAGTTCCAGTCTGAAAACTCACAAAACGCGCATTGGAACGGAAATGTGCTCATGTGCTTGAGAGCATGTTGCTCTAGGTTCATCGTTGTGCCGGGTACCATGTCGTAGCACACCTTACAGATGATTGAGCCGCTGTAAACCGTGTCGTCGTTCTGGAAGCAACTGCTACATACATCCTGTTGGTCAGTCGGAAAAAGTCGCAGCTTCTTATGACACCCTAGACATTTCATTGCCGTCGCCTGTTCGTCTTTGGACGACGACGACGGAGGAGTGGCCAGTGCCAAGTCGTCCGCAGATCCTGCAGATTCACAATGAGAGCAGTCGTAGGCAAGGATGTGCAGGTAATTGCTTTTGAGGCGCTCCAGGTTAGCACCGATGAAAAACTTCGGAAAGCAAACCGGGCATATTTTCAGGAATTCGCGCAAGATCTTGACATCGTGCTCCAGCAGGTCAACCGCAGTCTTGCGCGTCTTGTGAACCTCTTTGGTATGCCGCTGAATAAAGCTTCGAGAGAAATGGACCAGGCTGCATTTCGGCAGTAAACACCTGTACGTCGGCTTCGACAGGTGACTCCGAACGTGTTCCTCCAAAAGGGACTGGTTCCTTGAAAATAGATTAAACAATTAAAGCCTCACTTCGCTCAAAGCCATGCAAGATTACACTGAGATTGTCATGCACAGACAGAAACAGCTGATTGATGTGGCTGTCACTTATTGGTTAATGGACATTTAAGTATAATCTTATGAAAGTGAACGAAGACAGGTACTTAAGAAAAAGCAGCAGCATGGAAACAACCACCGAATATGTAATTGACTACACCTGAAGAGTGCACAAGGTAAACAGAGTTCAGCAGTACACAAGAAAAAAAACGGAATACAGAGCTGAGTCAAAGATGTGGGCCTGACAGAATGAATTGGCAGCAGAACTGCGATCGATTTCCTCGAAACGCAAGAAACGCATATCTTCGACAACAAATAGTATTCCCATTGAAAACATTCCCCTCTCATTCGATATTAGAATTGTAGTCATAATTCTTACATGAAGATCATAGGCACGACGGTATGACAAGAAACGAAAAAAAAATTGTTGGAATGGCAGTATTCGTTACGCATACATGATTACGAGTATAGTTCTCGATTTCGCCTCACTGGTTTGTCCTGGTGCCACTGAGTTGGCAATCCCGAAAGGAAAAAAGGCGAGTGACCCCGACCGAAACTTGAACACAGGATCTTTTGGTTCTGAATCAGACGCTTTGCCGACATCCCGGTCTGACGAAATGTGTGATAAATTGCTTGTACAAGGGAATTCGAAATAAAGCAAAGATCGCCGGCCACAAGAGCTGAACTTGGCACCTTCGAAGTTCGAGTTTGAAGCCGAAAGGTTATGCTCTGTGCCACAGATCCACGATCTTGTTCGATGTCGAGCTTGTTCCTATGGTTGTGCGCCAATATTCCCTACGTGTTTAATATAGTCCTTGAAAATTAACAAGACTGACAAACTGTCGATATTTGCTTAAACGGAATATGGCTGTGGGTGAATACGCCTATAAAAAACGATGTTCTCCATTTATAATTTTAAACATGTTGAATTCGGTCAGTCATAGTCGAGTTCCATAAATCTTGCAGCATCATGCTTGGTCTTATGCTTAGAGCATATTCATTACTTTATTTCTCGCGCGCTTATTTCGCTGTGGTGGTTAACATTTCGATTCGTGTCGGCTCTTAAAACGAAGGCGGCGTATTTTGTTCAGAAAAGAAACTTTATGGAAGCCCGAAAGAAGTACGCCTCCAGCTGTCAACGTTTGTTCAATTATCTCTGTTCTCCGCTTTCTGTTTCCAACGATGCCAAAATAATTTGACCCTCGGGTCGTTTTAGCAAATCTCTGGACGACCGAGTGGACGTTCGTGGTCCAACGGAACTCAGTTTGTAACTCTTGAGGTCACCCATTATCTTTCGGACGAACCACGTAGCCGACCAAACATCTTTTGACGTCGTAAAAGGCAAAAATTACGGGGGACACCTTGCAGATCTTCAGCTCCATCTCTGCGTGAGCATTAGTTTGTTCTTTTCGGCGTTATTAGCAGGCCAACATTCAGCGCTGTAGATCATGATCGGATAGCTTACAGTCAAGTAGCGATGTTACAAAGTTTAGCCATAACGCCTTCCTTCGTCAGATGAATTCCCCACCTAGCGAGTTCTTGCGGTTTGCCTGACGGCGAGGTATGCATAGCTGGTGACTTTTTAGAATTCTTCGCGCATTGCACAGACAGAGTCCTCTGGCGATGCTCGTTTCGCATCCTCTGTTTGAGAGGTTAACTTCCAAATCGATCGTAACTGATTTTATTGGATCTTCGGTTACAGCTCAGTGGTGCACGAAAACGATGCACCCTCTGAAAGCGTTGACTTCTCTCCATCAGAACTGATATCGCTGCACCATTTTAGCTGATTGAAAAGCGCCTGTCAATTTTAGGTAGGTGCAATAGTCGATTTTTTGTTTCCTCTGTCTTTTCTGGTAATCGCTTTGCTCTTAGTTACTTTGCGCTTTGGATGCCTCTGTCTGGCAGATCCTGTCAAACTACTTTCTTGTACGTTTTTATGTCGTACTTACTTTGTTCCAGTTTGTTGTCTCTTTCTTAAATTTAGGTCGCTTTATTATGCGCTTCTTTGTCATGAAGTGATGATACCGTATCCCCTGTTCGTCAGCAGATGATTAGCAGGTTGCGTTATTCCCGCGAAGCTTTTCGAATACTCTGTAAGACTTCGAAATTTTCCCGACAGACTTTCAGGAAGGTGTCAGAAGCGAGAATCTTACGCGAAGCTCCACATCGAAGAAGGCACGATCGTTACATTCGTATGCTCAGTGTAAAACAGTACTGTTATTTATTCGCTGTATGCAACCATTAACTGTGATAGTGATGCAGTTTTATATGCTGACAAATGGAGTTCTTTTGTGATTACATATAAGGAGGAAATTTTCATACTTCTCATGTTCTAGACACATTTCTCGGTAGATCATAATATGGCGTGGTTAACTTGAAACTTGATGTCACTCATGCTAGCAAGGTTCAGTTTCTCGATCAGGCTGACTTAAACAGGGTTTATATGTCCGTGGTTTGCATTTAATATTTAGCCTTAAATTCGATTGAATCTAACGCCTTCTTTTAGTGGATGAAAGCAAAATATAGTGGCACTTGATATGCACCCCTCCGTCAGATGCAGCTCCAAGTGTACATGATCGGTGGCAAAAATTCCTGTAAGAAAAGCGGCTTATAACTAGTTCGAGGCTGAAGACTATAGATTTGCGACAGGAGTGTAATTAGTCGATAGTTCCTGAGGTCTTCGAACTCGCTTTTTTTAGTGGAACTGCTCTTGACGTATTCCAAGACTGAAGTTTCCTCTTTCTTGACGGCTTGTTCTGCTTGAAGTATTGCGTAAAACGTTTGGCAGATCTTGAAACAGGATTGTTTCTCCTGTTTTAAGGTTCTGTAGACTTATGCCGTGCTTACATGGACATTTGCCATTTTCGATGTTTCTCACTGCAAACTCAAATTCATCTCAGGCTCTATCTGAAACGACTTCGAGAGCGGCGTGTGACAAGGTGTTTGTGCATGCATTTCGAACAGTATTGGTTTTAGCTACTGTGTGCTGTATATTAATCAGAAAAAGCGACTCTCACCTCAGGACGTAGCTCTGGCACAGTTGACAACGCTCTTCCCTGCCGGCAACGGCAGAAAAATCAGGAATAAGTCCAAGTTGCCGCGTTTCTTCAATGAGCTGGCTCTTCTCTGCTCTTTGGTTGTTGAAGATCTGGGGACGAAAAAAATCCTTATACGGTTTAATCAGGTCCTGACTGACCGCCGCGCAGCTGGATCGCCGTTTGTCGTTGATCGCCGGCGAATCGCCGCCGCCATTGGTGACGGAGCGGATCGAATCAGGACGATCGACGCCGGAGCTGTCGTTCATCAGAACGTCCCTGGTATGCTGTAAGCATTGCTCGGCGATCGACCAGGCTCTCTTCTCCAGTTCGGCGTCAGGCAGGTACAGCACCTTGCCCGTACCGTTATGGACGCGTTTGATATGCAGGTCGATGAAGATCTGCTTACGGTTGTCGTAGCCGCACATGTTACACTTGTATGGCCTGTACTGCAGGTGAGATTCGATATGCATGAACCTGTTGCGCGAGCACACCCATTCATTGCATAGGATACACTGTATGTTCGGGTAGAAAGCAGCGTCGTTGTGACGCGACAGTTTTGGCGACGTCAACGAACGAATCAGCTGCGTCGGTTGTGACAGTAACGTCGGTAACGAAGGCACTACCGAACATGGCGCATATTGAATACCACCTGACGACTGCAACGGTGTCGTCATGCTGCTGTCGATCACTGGATCCGTGGAGCAGTTCTGAGTTCTAGCCGCTGCTGGAGATGGACTTTGCAGGCACAGCGAAAGAATAGGTGTCTTGTCGATTATGGCATCCGCGCTAATAGAGCTTGGCGAAGATACCGGAGGCTGAGGGTCAGGGTCAGAGTCAGGTTCCTCCTTCATGGAGAGGCGTAGATCACATGAGTTAGCACACTTTCGGCTGTACGACTCGATTTCGGCCAACTTCTCCTTGTGCCAAAGCTCGAACAAGGCGCGCTTTCGAGCTTTCACCTTCGACATCTGCAGACCAGTCGACTTCGACTGAGCAATTGGCTTCTCGACAGTCGCCGATCTCGACATGACCTCCACCGCCAGCCAGGTACCTAAATGAAGATATGAATGGATATATTCTGTTGCGATAAATCGTGAAGAATTATTAGAGGTTCAGGTATCTATTTAAAAAAGAAGAACCAAAATCAGAGCAGTTTCCGATTTGGGCATGACTTTAACAGATGCAAAACAAAACTTTATGTTCAAAAATATAATTCACTAGTGATTTCATTGAGAAAGGAAAATATTCGTTCAATCATGCACTGCAAAACGCACACAAAAAAATGAAAGGTTTTTCGGTGAATTCCACGGAACAGAAACGGATCCAATTCTCGATTCGGTTTTTTTGATCCGGCAGACGACGAAGGAAGAGAATCTTTGGAAATAGAGGTGCCGCAGGCAGTGCTAACGTACAGGGACAGACAGTTAAAGGCATGGAGCTGTTCCATCGCTTCAGAATCTTACTGAAGTAATTGGCAGGACGTTGTAGACAAGAAGTGTTTCCTTTGTTTCTCAGCTTCGCCGTTTCAGCTCTAAAGGCTATCGCGCATATGATCATCAGGCGTCCGCTTGCACAGTACTGAGATACCGCGGCATTTTACCGGTTACGCTGTATGGAACCGAGATATAGTTTCAACAAAAGGAAGAGGCGAAAAATCTTCAGCTCTTCAAGTGTGCAGTCAGATGCTGCTCCTCAAAGTCAGGTGCGCAACGCAGCAATTGCTAAATCGGTCGATGCTGTACCTCGTTGATCCCCTGACCAGAGTGACAACAGTGTCCTCACTGCAGCTGCATGCACAGTCGTGTCTCAACGTCGTCTTCCTGGCACCTCTGATGCAGAGCACTCAAAAGATGGACGGGACGGTTTGTCTCAGCAGGCCAGCTGTTTCCAAGCAGTTCAGATGTACCATCGCCATAGACCGTTGTTCTCTGGCGGAACGGTCCCAGTGTCAACCACACGCCTTTAGCGATGATGTTCGATATAATCGTGCCACAGAGTGAGCGAGCACACGGGTTGCGGATAGTGAAACAATCCTGAGATGTGCGAGTTAGAAGCGAGCTATCTGAGAAATCGGACAAATAGGCAGTCGCTAACGACAAGGCAATCCAGTCACTAAAAGTTTAATAAATTAACGCAAATCCTGAGGACGTCACTTAATTTGGTGAGGACATATGCTATCAAATTCGACGAAGCCGTAGCTCATCTTGTGTCTTGAGTCAAGACGCCCCATTTCCTTAATCGAGTGTAATTGCAACTTGTTATACTCGAGCAGCGTTGAAATATGTATCCGGATTATCTCATCAGTAGAGTATGATTACAAACATAAATATTGCTCATTCCCACTTTTGCACTGAAATCACCCGAAACAATCAAGATATCGTGGATTCGGCACTGTTGCTGCAGAAGATTTAGCGTATCATAAATTCTTCCATTGCTCTCTTTGCCGCAGCTTCGATAGCGGTATAACAATCAACTACTGTGAGGGACAATGTTTTGCACCTGGTCATGAACCTTGCCATGATGATTCGGTCAGACGCCGTGTTCTAGGATACAAGGACTATGTGTATGTCTATCGGTGTAACAAACAGCACCTTCAGCTGAAGCGCCGTGCTTTGCATTCCCTGTAAAAGAGAAGCTCTAATTTTCATCTGTCACAACGCTGTTCCAAGTCAATACGTCTTTCGTATTACAATTACCTATATTCTCATACGATTCAGTTCTCTAACCAGTGTAGTCTGTCAAGATCTGCATAATGCTAACATATTTTACGTGGCAAATTGTGGTAACATTTATCGCCGAAAGGTATTTTTCTCTGTACTGAATATTTTAGAGATCCATACTTATAGCCAGTGATATTTCGAAGTCCGATACCAATAAAATCTGGTCCACGTGAGAATTCTGTTTTGTTTCTGTAATCAGCGATAAATTCGCTGAGTAGGTGATTAACTTGAAACAGTTACGCTAGAGTTTCGTTAGTCTTTCGTTTTAAGGTTCATGTGAAACCGTCACGACAACCGTATAGCCTGAAGAGAATGCACTTCGCTCTTTACTTCACCCTGATAAGCATTCCCTTGCGTTAGAGATTCCTCAGTCCTCGGAGATTGAACTTTGAGAACCGGCTGACCATGGCTCAGGAATTTGTGATTGTTCTTCACAAGATAAGTCCTATTTTGTACCGTTATCCCTGTCTAACGACAGTCGGCTTGTGTTAGGGTTCATTTGACTGAGAACATAGCAGCAAATAATTTACATTCTACTTAGCCGAAATACTATCTATAAGTTGCAATCGCTCATTCATTTTGACAGCCATCTATTTCATTCAGGTTGGGATGCAGCAGTCTGATTTCCAGGTAGTCTAACAACTTTCATGTAATATATGTTAATGCAATATATGCATAGCAATTAAATTTATTACAAATGGGAAAATGCAGTTTAAACGCGTGTCACCGAATATATGTTCATCTAGGCGATAAAGCAAGAAACCAGAACGGTGGCTGCTGATACTATTTATTGCTTATCTTATGATGGCACTTGAGACACCTATCAGATGGATATTTATTGGATTATCAAATCAGTAAACAGATAAACTTCTATTATTCGTTACTGCTTCATTATTTATAGGTTTGATCAGTTAAGCTCGAGAACGGTTAACAGAGTTCGAGTCCTGGTCGATCACTCATTTTTAACCCTAAATCCGAGGTAAGTAAATCAGTACTACTAAGTGTGTCAATCAGTTAATTAAGTTTTTTCAATAGTTATGGTAATTTGGCTACAGCAATGGGAGTGAATGTGACAGACGAAAAACCAGGGACAGTAGATGTATCTTTCAGATGACGTTTCCAGAATGATTTAGGCACGGAATATAGTTTTTCTTGTGTTGTTTAAAAATGCGTTATGTTAATTTATGCACAAACAAACATTTTTAATGTATTTTTCAGTTTTTATTGATATGATCAAATTATCCACTCTTGTTACGTAATATAGTATGAGATCAGGAACTGTGTAGTCACAGCTGAACTTTAATCAAGATCCGAAGTGATCGTGCATTTCAAGGTGACGAGCTACCATGGAATAACTTTGCGCATATGTCCTCTCATCCCTCGTGAGTGACAGCCTTAATTGACACGAGGTTCGTGCCTTGGAAACATTTTCCGAAAGTCACATCTATTACTGTTATAATGCATCACTGGCATGTATAAAAAAAAGATATTTTTTCAAGAAACTAGTCACTGTACCCACAGTGCACTATTGCGACGTCGTCGCGAGAGTACTAGGCGCTAGACTACGAGTTTCAGACTAAACACGTTTCTCATCTCACCGGTTACAAATATTTATTCCTTTTCTTTTATATATACTGTAATATGATAGTCGACCCACAAGAACTGTTTAACTGGTCATTAGTGATAAAATGGGAATGATACGAGGTAAAGATATTGATTCAAAACGAGTGAACGGAAATACGAACTGTTCCTGTGACATTTATTTGAGGTCCAGTGGCTATATAATCTTCAATCCTTCACTCAGACTGTGGCCAACAGCTCAGCAGAGGTAGTTAGTGGAACAATGACACTTC
>UZAM01011970.1:2011-12032 GCA_900618415.1 Soboliphyme baturini | reverse complement strand
TTGAGGGTGGTTCCATGACCGTCTTCCTGCAGGAAGTCTGCAACACTTGCGTTACTCATTAACCTGTTGTAGCCCACTGGCACGTATTGACGAGCCGTCTCAATATATAACGACAGACATTGGCTTACCTTGGTAACACATTTATGCCGTTGCGTTATATCGCCATTTGACAGAAAATCAATGCCAATTATTTAGCGAAAAACAATTTGCACCTAGCAAATCTTGTGTGAAATGACCTTCATTTATCTTCAGTAATTATTTTTTGCAATCACGTTGCTAATTTGTTACAGATGCGTATTCATAATGGATTTTGGGGCCAATTTTGCATAAATTTGTTGCTACAAGCAACCGTCATTCAACCAAGCTTGTGAGTCTTTAGGAAAAGAGGAGGGAAAGTCTGACTTCTTTACACTCTCACGATGAGACGGATTTAGTGCGCTTCGTTTCATGAGGTTAACGGTGCAGTGCTGATCGCCAGCCACGAGTGCCTTAACCGTGTCAACCGAAGCTGTGACAACCATAGCCTGCATTCTGTTCCTTCTCACTCATTTCTAAGAATGGCACTCAATATCAAAAGAAATGTGTACGACCATACCCGGGGCTGGAACCTAGGTCGTCTAGATACTTGGTCTGATGCTCTACCGACCAGGTAGCCACGGTCTGAAGCAAGATGCAGCAAATTCCTTATTCAAGAGATTTCGAGGTATGGACAAAAATTGCCTGTTGCGGGAATCGAACTCAACATCTCTAGAGTCCGAGTTCGAAGCTAACCTTCAACACGCTCTACCAGCATGCTACACTGAGTCTGATGGCGGCACCACTCCGCAGTGCAGAGGAGAATCTACCACTGGCTGTGGGAGGTCATTAAGGAAATCCCCAGGAGGACTAAGCCTCACAGTGCACTTATCTGGAACTTCATTCAGCAGGGATAGACGGAAGTTCTGTCCAAGACACCTGGCAAACATGGACAATGGCCACTGAACTAATTTGTCAAGACTGAAAGAAAATGACCCTACGTCCGGTGCATGAATCTCGAGGCGGATGACATGCACGACTGAAGGAATATCGTTGAATTTCAGCTGTGAAGGACTGCTATCCAAGGGGGCATTGCTGAACTTTAGCTCAGATGGGACGAAGAGCTAAAAGAGCGGAATGAAAGCTTATGACGACAAGTCGCAATAGGCAGAAGAGTGTCGCGTCTAGGCAATGATAATCCTCATTAATTATGAAGAAATGAACTGATGTTAGTGTTGTTGCGATCTTTGTTTAGATACGAACAGTACAAAATAAATATTTATCGATGTTGTTGTCAACGACAGTGAAAAGGATCGCAGGTCTGCGTCAGTAATGAAAGAATGCCCTACGTTCAACCGCCTCAATCGCCTAACGGATCAGTGACATGAATTAATCCAAGGTCTTCTCTTGTACTCTAGAACAGTTGCAGTGAAGAAATCCAGTTAAAGAATTATTAAAAAAATATCAATTAAAGATCTTGCTTTTGGGTGTGATAAAATTAAAAAGTTGACAAGATTAAATAACTAACAGTGCAATATAACAAATATATAAATGTGATATAACATTTACGATTCTGCGCCCGTTGCTGAAATTGTCGATTATTAGCCGATTCATGGTTGAGACACAAAACAGTACATATGTTATCAACTTACTGTGTTACTCTAGGGGCATTTCGCTACAAACTGGTTGCATGACCAGGGCATAAAATGGAACAAACAAATGAAACCATGGAAAATTGTGTTAGCATATTCACACGAAACACAAAGAATCAGAGAATCTTTTCGGTTCAAATTTGTAGGAAAAGTTTTGGATAAATTTCGAATAGTTCGAACCGAAAACTGAACTGTATCGAGGTATATTTCAAAGTTTCTTCTAAGAAAGTTACCGGGAACTGCAGTGGACACTGAGAGGTATAGCTAACGAACATCGGAAAACAACGCCCAGGAGTCTTTGAATTGAGGACATCAGGAAGTGAACTGAACTGAGTGTCACGAGTGAACAAAATCATAGTATATTTTGGAACGGGCCAATGTAGTTCATTATGCAGTTTACCGTGAATAAAGGGATGCGTCGTTAGCTGAATTGAAAATGAATAATTCACTTTTAATTGAAGCAGCTCGAAATATGCTGTAAGCCAGATTTTGCTACAGGGGCAAATTTCAGAGCTATCAATGATCAGAGATTCGACGAGAGACGAGTCTGAAGACGAATTGCTGAGTGCTGCAAGCCGGGAATCGTTTCACATTCCGTTATGGATGGGACAGCTGGCTCTTAAGAGAGAAACACCAGAGGAAACTAGCTTTCCTCGATTGTTATTCTTAGTAATCATCTCGCAGACACTATTTGTCTAATATGTACCTAATGACACCACGATCCACAGCCGTTGCAACAACATTCAGCTCTCCACTGTTTTAAAATGCATCCATGCGTTTGCCGGCACAGGTGCTGAGATATCTGCCTAACGATGTCATTTCTATTACACTGAACGACACCACAATCACTGGATGGTACCTGAAAACAGACGAATAAGCAAAGATTTTATGTGAAACGGTCAGAACTGATGTTTTAGTCATATATGAGCCGAAAATGTACCGAAAAAACAGTGCAAAAGGATTGAGATTGGTTACGGAAATGCGGTGGTAGAAGAAGTAAAAAGCAGCAATCCGGAAAATGTCGTTGGAGTCGACTAGACAGCCGCAACACCAACAGTAGTAATCACAAACTACAGCATTCAAGGAATAATTCATAGACAATGAGTTAAGAATTTTAGGTAGACAGAGATGGAGTATATTTTAAAATAAAATACGCAAATTCACACACAGCACAGCTCCAAATGATCGCTTCACTGCTTCAGCCCGGTGGTAGGCAGTGCAGTGGTTAAAGAACGCCTTCGAATTTTTGTGGTGTCAGTTATGAACCAAAAATATTTCTGTCAACTGCTGATTCTCTTGAGCAGTGAATCACCCCCTCTCCTTGATGATGCTTCGATGCAATCAAGCTAGAAACGAGTATCAAGTCAGTGACTTCACTTGCAAATAACAGAATCGTTGTGATGTTATGGAGTGATCATAGCAGAATGCAAAAAACATTACCATTCTGTCCAATGCGAACGCGCAGGCGCCTTAGTTCAACTCACAGCTGACTGTCTAGTGTGAAAATGAACACCATTTGCAAACCTCACCCAACCCAACAAAAGACGATGTGAAGTCGTCTACCTGAGTAATACGCATTTATAACATGAGACAAAAAACAGAAAAAGTGATGCAAGGTTATAAAGAACGGCTATGAGCTGCACGAGATGACAAAAGACTTGACCAACGATCAAGAAGTTAGCTGCCGTTTAAATGGACGTCCACAAGTCGAATAAATACTTCTCTGTATATACGACAGAATGAATGACATCGTTTTAAGGTCATACGTCTCAAGGTCTTATTTCAAACGTAAGAAACCGAAGAAAAAGGCGAAGAAAAAAAGCGGATGAGAAAGAAGAAACGAAAAGAAAATTCAAGTAAATGCAAATTAGTGTCAATGACTACATTATACTTTAGTATTATTCCGCGGTCTGGAAATCGGTATGGTGGTTGTCTTCGTTTTTCTGGAAAAACGGCAGCAGCTGTGACGATGTGCCCGTCGATCGGTATGGCAATGGCTGTATGCACGTCGCTGCACCTGCCCAATTCGTATTCCAACGTCGTTTCGGGAGCTTCGATTTGCTGCATGAGGTGACGAGGTTGGGTAGGCGGCAGTGCGAGGTGAGCATCGTCGATTGTTGGAAGACACGCCTCTCGACGGCTGCCTTGCATTATTATGCAAATCATGTGTCGCCGAAAATCAGCAAAAAGAAGCTATTTAAAGGCGATATGACACAAATTAGTTACATGATTTTCAACATCCGGACGATGCTTCCACCTGAAGAATGAAGAGGAGGACCAACGCAAAACAGATTGCAACAGTCAGCTTCCGTGTAACCGAGAGTTCGAGTTTGAAGTACACATAAGTGAACGAAAGAATTCCGTCCAACTTGCGTACATCTTAATTTTGTTCATTACGTATCGCAAATTACATTGTCTAACAGCCTTGGTTCTGTACTTTGCTGTATGCATTATGCCGAATAATTTAAACTTCCGGTGTAAGGTTGGTCGTGCTAGTTTGCTTTGAAGCTAATTAAAGCCATAGGCTCTCACATCTTTGTCTGATTGATCAAAATGAGGAGGAAAAACTTAACAACAAAAACATAACATAACAACAAAATGTAACATTAAAAACTTAAAAAACTTAACAAAACAAACTTAGCATAACAGAATAACTTATCAATGAGGAAGAAAAATTTAACATAAAACTTAAATTTTGCTCCAGTCCCTTCGCAAGAGAATTATCCTCTGCCTAGTCCCAGAAAAACTCTCAGTAATAAACTTCTAAGTCAGAGATCACAAAATCGTATGACCGGGATGTCCTGAAATATTGCGCAGTTGGTAATTATGTCATTTACTTTGTTTCGACTAAGTGAAAACGTGCCGCTTTTCATAACTTAAGGCTATATGTGTTAATTTTAAGGAATATGTGCTAATTTTTCCTCCTGCTTTTCCTCCACTGACTCTTCCTTCATATCATAAACTTACCTACTGCCAAGTGAAACGTGGCGTTGTTTTAAACTTCAATTTCATGAATAATCAGCTGAACTTAAAGCGCCTAGTGTATATTGCTGAAAGTAAACAAAACATTCGATGTATGATTCATTACGACATGTATCATCTCTGTTTTCAGGGATGTCAAGATGATCTACGGGCTCAAATGGTGCCATTTCGTAACGAAGAATGTTTATTTCTTCCTATTAGTAATGTGACTAATCAAAAATCTTTAGATGTGATTGTATTTTCGTTTCGCTCATTAACTGTGATTGTATGCTCACGGAGTAAGTGACTTTAAAATGATCGTTTTTCTATAGAAATCAATGAAAATGATGCCCATTACTTTTTAATGGTCTATTAACACAATCTCAAATAAACTGAATGAAAAAATAGTGTGTAAATTTTATTCATAGGATTTTAACATGAATATCGAATCGCGAACGAATCTTAAGGCAACACGAATAAGTAATTGCGTAGAAATGTGCTGAGGCCAATGTCAACCCATTTTGCGCATCACTTTTTCTAACGATTTGTTGTATTGTAGATTACTTATGCTTTTTTGCACCTCTAGATCTTTCTCGATGCTCAAATTAATGGACTTCTTTCCTGATCACGTCATAACATTTTGCAGTTTGAAACGTTTGCATGGCATTGGCTCATTTTTCTTCTATCGGTTAACAGAAAATTTCATCACTGAGTAAATAAAAATCTGCAGTTAGTAAGAAAATAAGGCTTGTCTCTTGAATCAGAATCTAGAGGATTACGAAGTATGGAGCATGATCTGCCGTAGAGTAAGTGGTACATTACCCAGAAACAAATTCGATTGCAATCAAGCGAGAAGTTTCAAATCAGGTATCGCGAAAAATTTATTCGACTAAGATATTTTTCATTTATTGCATATTTTAGAACAAATGAACGATGAGTGAGACGCAGTTGTTAATTCAGGGAGAAGATCCGGAACAATTTTGCATCTCAGGTTCATAAAGGGTGAGAGAAGGGTCTTGGACTAGGTATTAGAAGATTTCGCTCAAAATATAGCACATATTTTTATATCGGTTTTAGACCTTGCGTTAATTTTCAGTCATCTCTCAGGTGGGTCAAGGCACACCCATCAGACAGCATTCCGCAAGGGATTTAGCAGTTAGCAATTTTTCGCTATTTTCCTAAATTTTCGCTATTTTCCTAAATTTTCGCTATTTTCGTAAAAGTGAACTAGGCGTGCATAAGTTACCTTTAAACAACTAATCGCGACCCCTTCTGTCTTATTGGAAATCTGAGTCACGAACTGGGCACTAAGAAAGCACTTCATCTATACAATGGGTTCTTCAAAATTTGTACATATCATACAGATATTGGTCACGATCAGATACAAGATTGTTCAGGACCTTGGTGTTGAACATATTCGCGCGCACCCATCGATCCATTCTACATTATTCAAATGATACGCAGAAGTGTCCATTTATTTTAATAGATGGCCCAAAATATTTATTCAATTTCATTTAAATGGAATTGTAACATACACGGTTAACTCTAATCATTAAAAAAACTGATCGTTTTCTAATGATCTGCTGCACTTGACAGGTTGATTAGCACGAATTGGAACGGGAGCTAAGTAGTCGGCACTGAACCCTTTAGGTGTCGGTTTGAATAAGCTCAAGAGTTAGGGCGAAGTGCAGCCGTAAAGTGCAGGAGTCTGGGAATATGACCACACGCTTTGGCATGACTACATCAAGGCATCTTGCACCTCCTAGTATAATCAGGTCACCACCTGCTTCCGTTTTTTCTGCTAGTTGCACCGAAGCAAAAGTAGGAGAATTTTGGTTTAAGGGAAACAGCAGTTAACAGAAGAAACAGACCTAAAGTTACATAATAAGAAGAAAATTGACGTCACACTCTAGCGTGCAGAGCAACCTACGAAACAACTGCGCCACAGCCATAAAAATACAGACTTCGAATCCACAGCAAATTTCCGGCATGAAATTAATCCTGCACTGTTGAGACACGGACAAAATCTCGATGGCGTGAGTAATAAGGATGGTATAGTATTCTAGTCTGGTCATGCCAAAATGCACAAAGTGTACCGCCATGCTGTTTAACGCAAACAAAAATTATTTTTACAATTCGCCCTAACACGCTATAACGGTTCATAACCTGTAATAAACAACACTAGGTGCAACCCTGATTTGGATTAATCACTGCATACAAATACTCATACAACTTCGCTTTGCACATGCGTTTTCGCTTACAAATACCTTAGAATACGAATATGTTATGGTAAACTGTACAATAAATGTTTGTTTAAAAATTCTTTTTTGAAAAAGCCCCAGATTGCGGTGTTCCTGAACAAAGGATAGATGCCATCGATGGAATAAAATCAGCTGAATCACAGTAGTAATACGGTTAATTAATTGCTAAATAATGTTCGCCCGGGTCTCTGTTTCCTGTTAATCAGACAGAATGCTACAGTAAATGATGTACGATTTAATACTACTCTTAGAGAAAAGGTGAAATTGTGAGGTACATTTTATCTTATGGAATTAAGCTGCAGTTTGCACAGTACCGGTCTTCAGTTGACAAAATACTTAAGCTTCTTACAGAATATGTTTTAAATATCTTAATTCTACAATATTCTAGATCGTCTTAAAGTTAGGTTTCGCGGTTTATTACTTTTCGTTTGCGTTTTCGTCTGTTTTTCTCGAAGATGCTGCATTGAATGTTATATGTACATTTTTCTTAAATTTTAAGGTCAATTTGCCAACCTCGAAGAATATGGCTCTTGCCTCGATTTCCGGATATGACAAAGTTTTTCGAGATGAACTTTCATGTCCGTTACAGGGCGAGGAATTACTTTCAAAAGAAGGTTTTCCTCTTAGTCCTTTTTTGGATGTAAGTGTTCTTAGACTTCTCTGTTATATTACTTTCCGGAACTAGTGATTGAATTGTGTTGTACAGTTAACATTCACAGTATTTTATTTTTGTACCTTTCTCCAAAGCAAGTTTAAGTTTGAATAATTTGTTCACACGCAAAGTTTGTAATCGTTGATTTCGAAACATTTCTATATTGTTTTTACGTTTAATTTTGCGTAAAGAGAATCGTTTATTGATGAAGTTTAATCCTAGAATCGAAAACTTTCAAGATGTAAATTTTGTTCTTAATATGTAGAACAATTATAAATGTTTTGGATAATTAATCTGCTCTGCATGTTGTATTCATGAGATCCGAGAACAAATGCTAATGTAACAGTTAAAGTCATTATGAGACAGCTTGGTTTTTTAGGCCAAGGGCTTCGTTAACGCCCATTTTGGCATGACTGACAAAGGAAATGATCGCTCGAAGCTTCACTTCTACAAAGGAACAACTACCCTGAGCTTCATCTATACTGGCCTAACCGAAAATGACAAGGGCGGAATTATCATGGCAGCTGATTCGCGAGCCACTTCTGGGGAATTCATTGGTACTTGACTGTTTTATAATTTATACGGAAGATTTTTTCATTTCCGTTGTTCATCAGGTAATTTGTCTTAAAGTTGAAGTGTTCATCCCTTATTTTTCATTTATTGTTATTTTGCTAGTGGAAACCGACCGTTTCTTACTTAAGCACATTCATGGCTCTATTTAGACGAGTTGGCAATTGGCAAAGCACACTTTCGTTTCTATTTCATTTTTACCTAGAGTTGCACATTTTTGTATCATTAATACGATTCTGAATTTATGGCGAACAAAATTTTATAAATTTTTATGGTTTATTATAGCCTCGAGTACAGTGAAAAAAATCCTGGAAGTGACCGATCACATAATGGGCACTTTGGCAGGTGGTGCGGCGGACTGTCAGTTTTGGTTACGTGTCCTTTCAAAGCACTGCAGGTGATTTTTTTCTGCTTTACATCTTTACTTGTCGATAATAGTAATGATTAGACTGTTCGAACTTCAGAACAAAGAAAAGGTAACGGTTTCCGCGGCTTCCAAGTTGTTGCAAAATGTTTTATACAGTTATAAAGGGATGGGACTCTCTGCGGTAAAACGTTTTTTAATAATATACCAGTTTTGTAACTGTAATTTTAGGGGATCATACTTGCCGGATTCGATAAAAAGGTAAAAATGAAAAGCTCAATTGGCAAACGATAGTGGAATCGTCATCTGAAATGTCACATATTTTCAGGGACCGTCAGTTTACTTCGTGAACGACAGCGGGTTGCGTATCAAGGGAGAAATGTTTTCATGCGGTTCCGGTTCACTGAACGCATACGGAATTTTGGACACTTTTTACAAGCCGAAGATGACTGACGAAGAGGCTTATAATTTGGGTCGGAAAGCGATCATGCACGCGACGTATCGCGATATCGGTTCTGGAGGATTCTGCAACTGTATAAAAAAACTTATTTTTCCCATGCTTATTCTGGTTTTTAAACATTGTCTTGTTTTGCAGTGTTTCACATCACTGAGTCTGGTTGGTACTCGGTCGGAATGCAGGATGCCTCCGAAATGTCTTACGAATTCCTGAAAAGTATCGGTAGAAAACCGCACGAGTCTGATCTATGATTTATTATTATACTTAAACCTTTGTTTTGTAAATTCGTACGGACATGCTGAAGTTTATTGGTCATCTTTTTGGAATTAAAAAATTCTGCAGGATTTTAGCAAATGAGTAGCGTAAAGATTATAAGAATATAAGCCTATATTTTAAATTTACGAATGTGTGTTGTTTTTTCATCTTCATCAAAATATAGCGAAGCTTAAACATCCGAGTAACTCAGATTTATTATGTCTGCTTTTTAGAAATGGTATCTCAGATTAGCATTAGGCAACGTTTACTGCGGCTGTAAAGGTTATATTCCTCATCGCCACTAGATCTACTTCAGCCAGTTGTTTCCGTGTCTTGTACTCTCTTGTAACGCGTCTGTGACCATTTGGCGGTTCCCGGGTGAGTAAAGTTTTGAAAAGAACTCTATTCTCTTATAGAGTTGTTTTGTCAATCTAAGGCAGGCGCCAGTATCTAGGTCCATCGGATAGTTTTCTCAGATCGCCGATGGTTAGCAGTTGCACGTTCGTGACTTGGTTGTACCATCGCACTTTGGCGATACTTCGTAGACACCACTGTTGGAAGCTCTCTAGACGAGCTTCATGACGTTTAGTGATCGCAGATGTTTCGCAACTGTAAATGAGCACCGTGAGTACGATTGATTCCAGATTAGTGATTTTTGCGTGTGTATTTATAATTGGATCCTTCCATATGTTATACAGTTTATCATAATTCATGTCAGATTGATATACTGTTTCATTTCAAAATCAGTGAAAACGGTCACCACTAGTCAATGCAGGTCTGAAATACTTGAAATTTTCCACTTTTCCCATCGTAATTCCATTCTGTAAAATCCTT
>UZAM01011948.1:760-10957 GCA_900618415.1 Soboliphyme baturini | reverse complement strand
GGGAGTTGTATCCTTCCTGTTCTAGAAGAGAGACCATAAGGAGTGCTCCAATTATCAACGAACTGCCTTTATGAGTTTGCTAGGAAAAGTCTGAACAAAAGTGTTAGAAAGGTTCTGCTAAATAGTTGTATCTAAGATACAGGAAGAACGGTGTGGCTTAACGTCAGGACCAAGTAACTCTAATTAGTTCTTCACTGTAGAGAAATCGTGGGCGTTCGCTCATCTGATTTACATACGCTTTGTGAATCTGGAAAAAGTCCATTACCTGATCCAACGCAACAATCTATGGGCGTGCCTGCAAACATATGGGAAATGGTGTTAATTTGAGAATATTCAGCATTGGAAATGGTCTCTGTCAAGGTTGCGCTATGGCCCCTCTCCTGTTTGTGTTGTACACAGATAGAATAGTCAGATGTGGCAAGGGCAAAGAGTGTATCGATGTAAGAGATGTCGAGACAAGAAGGTTGCTGTCACCAAACGACCTTGTTTTATTGGCAACTTCTGAAACTGATGTCCAGCGTTCACTGAAAAGGTTGACAGCCGAGTGCGACGTGACTGGTATGCGTGTGAACGCATCTAAAACGAAAAACCTAGTGCTTTCTCTTTCTCATGTCCATCGTGCTGCATAGATAGACGTGGAAACAATGGAACAGATGAAGTTCACTTACCTCTGGGTCTTGTTTACAGATGATGAAATATTTGAAGAAGAGATCGACCAGCGGACTAGAATCACCAGTAACGTACTGCCTGAATTAGCAGGAACCGTAATGACAAAAACAGAGGTAAGTCTGAAGACTAAGTTCTCCCTGTTTAAGTCGATATTCGTCCTGATGCTCATCTACGATCAAGAGTCGTGGGCCGTGACTAGAAAACTTCGATCCCCGGTAAACGGCTGAAATTAGACTTTGTTCGACAAATCGCTGGGCTGAGGCGTCTCGACAAGATCCGAAGTTTAGATATCTGACAAGGCGTTGGGTTACAACCGCTGCTTCTCCAAATTACGAAGTCATAACTGGAATGGTTTAGGCACATCGAGCGAATACTTCCAGCGATGATGACGAAACAGCTACCACTTACCAAACCGACCAATCCAAGACTCCGAGGCGGTCAAGAATGACCTCAGGCAAGTGTCTCGACAGGCACCGTTCAAAATTCAGCTAATTTTTTTCTGGAGCTCAAACGTTAGTAAAGGATCGGTAAGCTGAAGACGCTTCTAATGAATCCACCTCCGGTACCCAAAACGGTGAATGGTCGTCGAAATTGTGGTATTTTGTACTTGTGTGTTTATTTAACAGGGAGTTCGGCTCGCTTGCAAATTTTTTATTAGTCAGGATTTACAGAATCACACCTTATGTCACTAGTATTGTATTCTTTTCATCGGCATTAGAATAAAGACAGATTGTAATCTGGTTAAAAGGCTGGTTCCACATGTACAAGTACTTAGTTTTGGTTGCTTTACCTATCGTATTATTGTCAGTTATAGTTGTAACTGACATTTAAGACTAACAAAGTTTAAGAGCAGAGCTGCACAGAGATATAATTTTCGAGAAGGCATAATCGTTTTCAAATGCTCGCTAATGAATAAAAAGACAACCTTTCCTACATCATTCAGAACAGACAGAGTCTCAGTATCAGGCTTAATCAGTCTGATAAATCTGGTTAAAAAATTAGTTTAAATAACGAATTACCTTTGCACAAAGTCTTCGTAGGCTGACGCCAGCAAATCAGCCGCTCTTCCGCTGTGCTTGCAGACGACGACAGGCACCGGTGGCGATGAACACATATAATTTGAAGCGGAGTGAAGGGCGAGACGACCGCCGCCGATCACAAGGCACACCAATGGCATAAGTCGGGCAGTACCCAGCATAGTCTTCTGGCGTAAGAATTCTTCAAATCTCCTGCGCAACAACAACTCGGCTCCAGACCGACCCATAGTCCCATTGTCCACTAACAGAAAACATGAATGACCTTCACACAATGAAAGATAGCGACTGCGAGAAGAAAACGGATAATATGTTACAGTACGATTCTCGCCGATCAGTTTCTCTGAATGCCTAACTAATCCCCAAGGGGCAATGCCGATCACAAAAAATTTCTGTTTCGAACGTGACGAAGTGCTGCCACAAAGCGCAGCCGCCACTTGTTTTGTTACACCTAAAAGAAACGTAATTTATTATCACATTTAACACAACTCGTGTTTCGGTGCTGGCAACTCTAGAACTGTGAAAATTCTTGCCATTACTATCAGACCGTCAGACTCCATGCCTATGTAATCGAACATTGATTTATCAATATTTTTGTGTTAACAGTAATTAAAGCCACAGTAACATAAGAAGACACCTCTTCTGTTTCCATCGTTAGCAGCAAGAAAGTAAAGAAATGAATTCTATATTTAACACAAATTCAAAGTTTCCACAGCAATAACATCGGTGATCAAGAGGGAATTCCCAGAGCATAATGTGAAGATCATAGTCTACTCTCCTATGAAAGTCGCACTGTTATCAGTGTTATTAAATATTTACTTCTGTCTGGAAATATGCGAAAGCTATTACAATATATTCAGTTCAGCTTCCAGACAAACTGAAGAATAATCAACGTATATATGTTCTTAAATAGCGCATAACTCATAAGACTAGATAAAACAGCATACTGAACTGATCCCTGCTTTTAGTTGCCTAGGGGGCTCCATGATATTTGAGAACCGGCAGTGCCAGATGCATGTCGCATCATTCTGTCTACTAGAGCATCGTGGTGCCCTTCATGAATTCCATTGGCAATATTCTACCGCATAAGCATCAAAATATGTTCGTACGTTTAGGTAATTAAGAACAATGGAGCAGTGCAATACACCGTGCTTGGAGAGGTTTTGCATGATCTGCCATACTCCGGAGTAAAACTATATTTTCCCAGTTATGCAAGAGCATATAAAGAGCACAAGCTTCTGAAAGATCGTTCCAAATGAATGTGAGGTGGCTCTAGCGAACAATATAATGAGATGCATTTGACACGGCAGTCGCAAAATAGTACGGCCATGTAGATTATGCAGATATGGCTTGTTTAAATGCCCCCAGGCAACTAGGAGGAAAGGAACGATGTAATAAGCCGTAAAATTTGGTCCTGGATAAGTCATGCGCTATTTGACTTACTCAGGCATATTTTAGAGAACATATTTTTATGTTCATACATTGTTCCGCGTAAGTTTCTGAATGATGATGAAATGACGATGATGACCGATGCTAACTTGATTGAAACCACAGATCTGCGTCAAACAAAGAAGTCACTTCTTGTCTTTTGTGCTGTTCACCACAAGTACATTCTGAGCAACAAAAAACGTCAGTCTTACCATACCTGCACGTACCCCTGAAGTGATGATCCACGCCGATGTCGTCGTGGCTACTTGTAGCAGACCGCTCTCAAACTCACGCTTCAAAGCCTTTGTCATTTCGAAATCGTTTCCGCCACCATGGATGGTGATCACCAGCTTAGGGGGCTCAAATCCAAAAGCATGCACAAGAAGCTGCCAGATGTCATCAGGGTCACTGGTAAAATCCAGTCTCACGTACTGAAACAAACAACTGTAGAAAAAAGCTATGACTGGTTGAAAATGTCCCCTGCTCAGGTGAAAGTTATACCTGAGCCTTCGTGTAGTCCGCTACACCACAGAACTTCAATACGCCATAGCTGTCGGTCGGAAACGTGGCCGTACAATGCGAGATGGACCATTTGACGTTCGTCGTCTTCGAAGCTCTGTCTTCCTCCTCCTCGAAGTAGTAGTGACAAGCGAAATAGCGTCCACATCCACATCTGCGCAGGAAAAAGAACATCACTGTTTTCGAAAAGTTGCACAATTAAACGAACAGATGACATTCTGCTCCGATTTTCCACGAGTAAATGAATTGTCAGATGTCATACAAAGAGATCGATACATAATAATCTCATCGTTTAGTGGAAAGCAGATTTCATAAAACAGATAACATGCCTCATTTCTAGCTTTCACAAAAATCTTCAGTCCTTAAGTTCGGGTGAATAAACCAATCTGTGCTTGTTTAAGATTTAGTGGAAAAAAATCTGCCAGTTACCGGTCTTGTTAACAAAGTACTTTGAAACACACAGTCATCAGTGAGCAGGCGGTGACGAACATCGGTCTGGAAATAACTGCCGAAAAATCTCACAGATGTGTATCTGGCGTACTATAATAAAACGTACCAAACAGAGAATAGAAATTGGAGAAAATGTACTTCTAGTCGGAAACTGTCCTTTGATCGTATACGCGGGAAAAAAGCATACAAAATCTGGAAACTTCTGGTTGACGACCTGTGAGGAATATGAGATTTCCTACAGCAGTAAACTATGCGAAGCAAAAAATGAAAACTTTTTTCAGACGGTCGGCCATCAACAATCTAAGTAACTATACTTCAAGCTTTGCTATATTCAGATGAATAATAGCAACAACAGCAGTAAAAATAATAATAACAACTTTGGCGACTACTATCGAAGCTAGAAACAGCATGCATTGGTTTACTTAACTCTGAATATACGACCCTTCATTTCGTTCGTTACACTGTTTTAGCGTTGTTATATGCATGATTGACATTGTAAAAATATTTTAAATTTTAAATGGCTGTGTTTCATTTCATTACGGCAACGGTTAGAGCTAAGCATTAATCTCACAGCTCCAATAACACATTCCCACTAAACCCATTCGAGAGATTGGTTAATTGATCGGCTAGCTTAGGAAGAGCAGATTTTGTAGTCAGACAGTTGTACATTTTGTCATCCACATCTATAGTTAGAATTACGAAAGCATCAGTGCTAACCTAGCATGATATAGTATATCATGCTTTGAGAACATTACAGCACCACAATAACTAGTTCATTACTGTTGATATTTACAGTAGGACACTAATAATCGCACATTTACTCGACTAATAATACAACGAATTGAGAATAATAATTGCTAATAAAGTTGAGAATTTATGTGAGATCAAGCGGTAATCGATACGACTGCAATTTGTTACGAAAGATATCATATCTCTAATCATCGAGATCTTTCGATTGATTGTCGCTAATGCTGTTACAACGATCCAACAATCGGCGAAATCAGCTATAGTCAACAGAGGAAATCAATTGATCACGAGCTAACCGCGGTGTTTGCGAAGTAAACTTGAGCAGATGCAGGCGACATTCGGACAATAGTACAAAGTACGTAAAAACTTCGCCGGGCGATGATTGTCTATTCAAAGGAAGTATCTCCAAGCAATGATAAGACGGCGTCCATTAGTCGAATGTATATTACCGTGTACAATGCTAGGTGGTAGCGTCGATATAACGTAAACATGAACTGAATGAATACTAAAGATGTAAGCGACGTTCAAGCAAAAGTCACCTATAGAAAGATGTGTATTTTGCATGATCAGCCTTAGGATACCACACCTACGCAGATGTCTACCATAGACGGCTTTTCAGAAGTACACGCAGTGTGTGTATAGGCTTTTATGTCATGAAAAGTTGGCGATGAACTGAAAGTAAGTCATGCAATAAAGAATGAAACATCATGAAGGGTATTTTCCTTAATCACGAGGACATGCCATGAACCCTGATAAATTGTCAACTAAAGAGGTAGCGAAAATCAGGAAGCTGACAAACGTTGTAATAGCTTCAAACAGAATCCATCTTGGTGAAAGACGTGGGGAGGACAAAAACAACGGAAAGTCTAGAACAGGGAGACATCAGAAACGGATGCTTTACCTTAATTCGTTCGCGCTTAAAAATGGCATAAAGACAGATTATCTTATACACATCGCAAAGGAAGATCAGTCAAAGACTGACTGATACCGACGTCTCTACGCGTATTTCAACCTCCGGCCGATTGTAGGTACGCAACCAAGAGGCCTTTCTTTCTCGACGACCTGAACCATCTTCAAACTTTACCATGAAAAGACTCGTGACACTGCCGAAAGTCCAACTGATTACTCTTCGCGTTGGTAGATAAAATATACGGTTTATATGCTATTTTTGAGTATGAATATTAACACAGAAATCAAATACCCCATTCATGCTCCTTCCTTCTAGGTAATTAAGCAGATAATATCTGTTCAGGGGCCAAGGCGGCACAGTGCCAAAGAGGTCGATTCCGAATTCCATCGATGACGGATCGATTGCCAAGAAGGGATGAAATATGTTTTAATAGCTAATTTCCTTGAGCAAGCAAATTATTCCATGTTCTTTCGGTATAACCGGCAGAGAAATAGGTAGCAGGCCAGAACAGCATGGACATCATGCTATTCTGGTGTGGCCAAAGCAGAATGGACGAAATGTACCATAGCCATGCAGTGCAACACCAGTGACTCCTGCTTATGTATATTTCGTCGTGATCCACCTTACAGGTTACTGTACAGTACAAGCAGCATAACACTTAACTGTTATTCCAGAAGGTCCGTCTGATGGCGATGCCCACAGCTGTCTGTCACGAGCGATTTATCGATAAAATTAAACTCTTAGATTCCATACCTCTAAGGGTTCAAGTAACGAACGATATCGAGCATTCTGGCGATGCATGGGCAATGATATAACAAAAAACAGAAACACTGTGAATAAAGTGATTATCAGCAAGTGAGAACAGATTCTAAATGAAATTTGTGAATAGTCTGAAAAGAAATTACGAACAGCATGCTAAATCCTTCTCGAGACCACAAGGAAGCAGACAGCTAGCTGAGGAAGTAGATTCGAGAAAAAAAAGCTGATTTTTATTTACAGTCAATAAATAATTTAAGTCAATGGTTAAAAAAAGAAATACCAAAAGAAGACGAAAAACACTGTTAATAGCAATTGTAAATCAAAAATACTCTTTTTCACTCTTCAAAAAATACTCTTCCTAAGTCTGCGTTACTCAGTTGCTTAATCCTTCCAAGCTCTTGATGACGATGACACAACAGCTCGTTTCCAAAAGGCAAAAATCGTTCAAAGCTTATGCAACTTTCAGGTTCGGAAGAGAAAGATTAAGCAAGGAAGTAACCGAACGTTTGAAGCGATCAGCAATCGCAAACATGCAGTAAAACCGAGGTTAATTTTTCCATTTTCAGAGGACTTCCAAGAGCAAAAATATTTGTGACGTGGCTGCAATGTGAGAAACAACGTCATCGTTTGATTGACCTTTACCTTTCACTGTCCCCTCCCCTTACTCTCGAACTTCGAACATGGTTTTAAACAGCCGTTAATGGTCCATATTCAGCTCCATTAGCATTGGATAAAGACGCAGCGACCACCCACTTAGCCGATGGAGAATGAAGTCCATCCGATCACGCGACTGCGATCACGTAAACCAGACATGCGAACATATCAGTTCTAAATGCCTGCGTTGGTGGTGCACCTTACAGTGAAGACCTCACTACGGGGGCCATCAACAAATTCAAAAACCATTAAAATCTGATATAATCTCCCATGAGGGAAGAAGAATCTCAAGAACAAAGCCACTATTTTTACCTAGAACAAGTCGAGAGCACTGAAAGCCGTCCTCTTGAGCCGTACCTTCACAGATTGCTTTTTCGGCTGACTCAGTCTCATTCTTCCACAGTGGAAAGTAGCTGTACGACACTTCCACACGATTATTGTTCGCTCAAAAAATCTCGAACTGCTCATCAGTTCAAGCATATACTGGAATATGCCATTCCCTCTGAACCATGAACTAACCCTCTGAATATGCTCTTAAAAATAGATTAATAAGGCTACTAAAGAAGGGGGTCGATTCGTTGCCTATGTGAAAACGTAGTTCATGGTCTTCGCTTCCTGATTCATGGTTAAAGGCAACAATTAACGAGAATAACGTAAAATCCTTTATCTGCTGACGCTGGTGTGAAAGTTACCCTGTTGAATACGCTTTCTGGTGCGTCAAAAAGCATCAATAAAGGATTTTACATTATCTTTATTAAGTTTTGTCTCGAACCTTGGATCGGGAAGCGAAGACCATTAAATGGTCTTATGAAAACTCCATATTTTAGTTCTAAGTTTCCCTTCTTCCTCCTTTTTGTTTAAGATATTGTTGATAAAATTTTAAGACGTGGAATGCGGATCATGTTTCATTTAAAAAATAAATACATCATCAGCCCAAGTCAGGGCTAAGACAAATCCTGCAATGCAAAAAGTCCCCCTCTCATTTCATGCGACGTTAAAGAGCAAACCAACGTTATGAACTTAAATTAAATAATTAAGGGTAGCTTCGAAGGTCTTGTATAATTTTGCTTCACCTCAATCAGTTTATATAGAGAAGACACGCGGTTGTTAGAAGGTCTGTATTTTTATATCAGTTTTATTCCAGCATTCAATTCAGGCAAGGACGTAATCAAACAGGAAAGCGTGCAACCGTCGAAATGGTGATCTCCCTACTCTTTGGAGGTGGGTGCCATTTGCGACCCTGATCTCCATTTCGATGCCATTAAACGGCAATGCGTTATTTCTTATGACAATATCTATAACTCGATCAAATAAGCACGGCGTATGATTCGCTGTTTTCGACCATCGTACACTTGACAATGAATCAGTGACAATAAAACGACGATTGCCGATAACGTACGTCACTTTTAACGTTGTGACGGTAGTTCAGTAAATAAATCGTTGCCTGCTTCGGTCCAAACTTGACATACTTTCGATATTGCTGTGAACCAAACGAATCACGCAAAAAGACGATGTTCCGGCCAACCGATTTCCGAAACCCGTTGTCATCCTTCATTACTAACATCATTAAAGCTTATTCAAAAACTTGTTTACCCGGCAATCGATAGTTAACTATTCGTTGCATTAAAAACTATTAAATCTCCATGATATAACTTTAAGTTTTAACCGAGAGAAACTGACATTCAAGGAGTTGAAGAATCGACGTCCAGATTTCATGAGTTTGAAAGCATTTCATTTCATCGATGCATGGCGACTACCATTTAATTTAGTGACTGATTTGAACTATCAGCTGACATTTATTAAGAAAAATTTGTGCCAAGCAGCTGCGTGGCAAATTGCACCAGTACTAGCAGCTGAAGCGACATCAAACGTGAACCGAGATTTTCGCTGACAACAGACGTGGCTGCCATAAAACTGCTGTCGACGAAAGTCAGTAAAACGTCGAACAGCGAAAGTCATAAACATCATTTCAATCATAATTATAAGAGCATGCTTTTGTTTCCTACACCAGGCCAAGTAATTTAGAAAATAAGTTTCCTGGCACAGCAGAATTACAAAGACGCTATGAAACGACACGTCCGCCGTTGCCGCCCTCTACTTTGCACCCAAATCTTTAAGCACGACACGAAAGAATGTCAATTGTGCGTTTTTCGTTTTGTCAACGCCTATCCAGAATGTCAAGGTAGTATTAATGATGGAAAACAGGTAAGACTGGAAAGACACAAAAATCAAAATCACCTAAACTGTAATTCGAAACCAATCAGGCTTCAAGCGTTCTACAAGTTTATCTTCACTTACGACCATATGTGCTGGACATTGAGCAGAGGATATAATTCCGGATAAAAGCGGTAAAATGAAGTCTTCTTCAAGGGACGGCGATTGTGACGATAATCGACACGGAAATTCAAAATACCCTTGCTTGTGTGCAGCTTCTTCAACAAATCGAAAGACACAATTGCAGATCAGAATATTACAGCGGAAACTCAAAAGACGGGAAAATGGCAGAGATACAGGTAGAGGATGAGATGGTTCGATTGCTAGGAAACCTGGCATTTTTGCGCCTTAGAATTCAGATCACTGAACTTCTCCGTTTGGCGAAGATTTGGACTAGTGGATAAGTTCTATGAAATGGTAGGTCTCGCAAATTAAAAGAAATAATGGGTTGTGAAAATGAATCAATTTAATGATCCTCGGAAACAACCACATAGCAAGTAATTCCTCTTCAGCAAGTAACAGTTCAAGTCAAACTAATACGTCTGCAGTTGTTCAAAATTGATCATAACATGTAATAATCCAGAGCCGTCTTATCGTTACAACTCATTACAACAGATTTATTGTCGTATCAAATGCAAACTGGTCCGCAACATACTAGAACTAAAACGAAGTAATTGTCTGTCAAAAGGGCCAAAACGAAGGGTGATGACAACTTTACGAGCGCACACTGCGTGTTGCAAAAAATTATAGAAGAACATTCAGAAGGACTATGAAGAGTACAGAAGGAAAAAGGTAAAAGAAATCGCATTGAAG
>UZAM01011918.1:1797-13668 GCA_900618415.1 Soboliphyme baturini | reverse complement strand
TATTAGATCATTGAACGATTTGAAGCGCGACCGCAAAATTTTTGATCGTGCAAAGCAGCTGAAAAAAAAAACGTCAATTTATACTGTAATAAATGTGAGACGTTACTTAGAATAGTCTGACTCGTGCTTATTCCAAGCTTCACATGCATTTTTCCGCACACGTTTGCAGTTGTTTCGATTGCTGGTGATGTCTGAATAGGTGATTTCGATGTCCGGTACCGCAGCAACGTCCCTTTGGTAAGCATCGCAGCTGCTCATGGAAATACGCATGAACAAATCGCTAGAAGACTCAGCGGCGGCAGGCGTTTCAGGGGAACTTGTGTTACTTCCGTCATCATCATGGAACGTCTCGTCAAGAGTATCAGGCGAATTCGGTTGGTCAGAAACAGTTGAGCAGTCTCCACTCAACGTATCCCTTTCCTTGGCAGCGACGACGCTGGAGGTTTCATTCTCATATTTCTCTGGATAAGCAGAAGTTGAGCCGTCACTCTGAACCAAGGTTTCGCTGCCAACATCTATATTTTTCAAGAGCTTTTTCTGCTCCAACCGCGCTCTGTAATCAGACATCAAGGTAACTTCAGATTCTTTAAAATCCGGCTCGTTCTGACTGCTTAAAACGTTTTCCAAAACAGAAAGTTCATCTTCAGACAATGTCCGCAGCAATTCCCTATAAAGCAAACATATTTCAACATAAAAATCAGAAATTATTCACCCCGTCTAATCTAAATTGCAAATATACGACAGATTACTAGGCATCTATCTACGCGATAAAGAGACTGAAAAATGTTCCTCATCAATTTTCCGCCGTCAGAAAATTCTTAAGAATGCAGTACTTTGCTATACTTAATATCGAAGCAGTAGTTTAGCCAGTGACAACTCTTGCAGCCATACGTGTCGAGGAGAGCAGACTTCAATTTAAATGCCTCCCACCTGCCAACAATTAAGCGCTTTCGAAATCTTATGTGCACTTGTTCAATGAGGATCATCTTCTCTGGCAGTAATGCACGTTTCTGTTTTAAATAATTCAATCTTCCTGCTCACTTCGTCATTGTCACCAAAATCGGTTCAGCTGATTCCCAATAATTACTGCCAAAGCGCAAGTATCAATCAAGTTAAAAAACAAATTTTTCCTACAGAGCTTCTGACTTCAAATAACTGGGATATTTTATTCTTCAAACGTTAGAACGTCATCTCTTAAACTGTCCAAACGCTGCTGAATGAAAATGAAAACTAATTACTATTTTTACCGTGAACTTCGTGTAATCCAATATGCTTAAAGGCAATGGGGCAGACGATTGGGTAGAAAATTTGGCGTCAGACTCTCCGCCAAAACACTAAACTTTAATCTGTGTATAGAACATTAGCCAATGACGCCTGGCAAAATATGCGGATAATATAGGAGAAAAAATGCGCTGCAAGAAGCTATTTTGCCTGCATGGCATAACTGCAAATCTGGACTCAAGCGCAGCATGAATTTTTTTACTAGTTGCTAATTCCTCCGAGAAACAAATTGACTCCATCGTCGCAAGGAAAAGAAGTATAAACTATTAGAAATAGTACCGTGTTCATACCGGTGCCCAGCACCGTAATCACACTGTGTACAACACTAGCGCTAAACTCAATGCCAGCTCCCAATGCTGAAATAACCGCCAGCGCCGAGTGCAGTGCCGGTTCCCAACGCCGTTAACAACAAATGTAATGCTCCATCTAAAGCAGTGCCAGCATCTAACCCAGTGATGGCCCTGGCAGTGACGAAACCAAATGCACTATCATACTGATGTAAAAAAAATTCACTAGGTTTCTCAGTCAAAAAAATTATTTTCAATACAAATCCAATGTAATGCATGATTTTTCATATCTAATCTAATTTACCTTAAATCTAAGTGGCACAGATAATTTAAAACACAATATGAGGTATTTTACCCCAACACAGGAGATTTAGTTTTGTCAAAATGAAAAAATTGTATTGTACTTAGTTTATATCTCAAGTTTTGTCTGTCTGTGGTTCCTTACTGAAAACACTGTCGTTGCATGTTAGCGCTCACACATGCAACAGCGAAGGTATTCAAGGAACTGTTAAAGTATGACCTGACCTTCAAACTTTTTCCAAGCGGATCCTCGAGCACAAATGCCTTCTAGTAAACGATTTAACGACTAGAAAACGACAGATCTAGAGTTGTTTTAGGACGGAATTCAAGGCGACAACATCACTGAATAAATCACACTACCTGAATGACGAACTCTGCAGGTGCCGAGGCCAGATACGAAAGTTGAAGGGTCCAAGGCCGGCCGTGGAGAGGTCTCACGTAAAACTTAGTCCTCTGCCCCTCATGGTATTGGAACTATCGAAGGTGCCATTGAACCGCTTACTGTAAGATCTAAGATCGCTGTGGCTTCAAGTCAGGCCGAAGCACCACTAATCAGCTCTTCGACTTACTCCCGACTACTGAAAAATCATGGAAGTTCCCTCATCTGGTTTACATCTGTACTTTGTTGATCTGAAGAAGGTCCACTACAGAATCCTGCGCAACAAGCTAGGGACGTACCTACAAACTGACAGGATAACTGGCGTTACTGCGAGCCATCCAGTCATATATACGTTGATACAAGTATACTGTATATTGACAGCAGGTGCTGCGTCAGAGCAAATGGCGTTAAGTCGAAAACTTGCAGAGTTGTTAATAGTCTCCGCCAAGGGTACGTGTTGTTCCCTCTCTTGTGTGTTGTGAATGAACAGAATACTCAGACGTAGAAAGGACGACGAGTGTATCAGCGTAGAAGATGTAGAAACGAGAAGACTACTGTTTGCTGATGACCTTATTTTGTTGGCATCTTCTGAAACTGATTTTCATCTCTCTCAAACAAGGTTTAGCGGAGGGCGACGTAGTCGGCATACGCTGAACATGTCTAAAACGAAAAATGTAGTGATCGTTTCCCATTCTCCTGTCTGCTGCGTTCTGCAGATGAACGCATAAGCAATGGAACAGGTGGAGAAATTAGGCACGTATGTCAGGTTGATAAAAACTAGGAGCTGATCAGCTGAAAGTACGTAAGCGATAAGCCGAACACCCCAAAGACGGCCAAGTAAACCTGGATCAACTGCCCAGACTCACTTTACCTTCTGTCTAAGGCTCCAGTGCTAGTGCAGAAAAGCGAACGCTTGGAGAAGGGGACTGCCTGACGCTGCTACCACCGCGGTCTGAAAGCATAAGCGGCCATTGAAACTGAAATCGTATATTTCTGAGGACAATTATTAAATTAGCTTTGATTCTCAAAATGTACTCTGCTCGCAGAAGAGTGGATATCTGATCTGTGACTGAAAACAAGAACATTTGCCCGCTGCTCCGAGACATGAAAAAAGAATTTAAGTATTAACCGCCAACTGTAAAATAACTACAAACCTGATTCGCTGCAACAACAGCTTGAACGGACGGAACATTTCGAAAAGTTCACTCAAAGGCTTGTCAACGTTTAGAGGCCCATCCGGGTAAATAAGAAGGCCGCTGAAAATAAGCAGATGTAAACGCATGCGCCGCCACTCTTTCGTTACTTGCCTGATAATTGCTAATCTAGGCAACGTGAACATTATACTGGGATCGAAAATTTCGATTTGCTCCTCAGTGATATAACCTCTCTTCTTTGCCCTAAGCCGGAAAATTCCAAAGTAAACGTAATCAAACATCAGTTTTCAGTGCCTTTCAAGAGTTTCAGAAAACAGCACGTAGACGTCCAAAAGCATGTCATATTCCTTCACAGATTTGACTGGAACCAAAGCGGATACGTAACTTAAAAAAGTAAATGCAAAGGATTATCACTAACTGATAATATATTTTACTTCAACTCGAATTCCGCGAAAGCATGGTCGAAACTTTTTAAGGCATTTTTGAGCTAAAAATACTTTTAAAATGTCAAATATTCATACAGAAATAAAAATACACTATCCAACCTAATCAGTAGAAAAAGAGAAAATGGCGCCTAATCAACTGCGTTCTCTTCAGAGAGAACTTTCCTAGAGACCTAGCAGCAACGGATGCCCACTGTGGGCACAATTACCGGTGCTTTGAATGAGTTTATACACATACCGACAAACAAATTGATCAGAATCACAGCGTTGCAACACGAAAGATTATTAATCAGAAAATCGAGCAACAAAAATCCTAGGAACAAAAATGCCCAAAAGAATGGCTGCTGCGAGTTGCTTAGAAAGTTACAGGATCAGATATTCACTGCAAGGTCGGTGGTTTTTGAGCACTTCTAACCTTATTTTCTTTAGTGACATTCACTGTGACTTAGAGTAGAGTAACATGTGGAGTGACCCTGTGATGGCGACGTACTCTCCAGCGACAGGCATCTGTTACTAACTGCTGTGTGCGCCAGCAAGTATCAGACTTGATTAAAGGTCGTTCAATCAGGCTCTACGTCTACTATCACCATAAGTGAACTGCTTACGAAAATCACCAAAAATACGTTACTTCACATGATTAAACCTGAAAAGACAATCATAGAAACTGCTTAAAAAATAAAAAATTCGGTGCTGCGATACCACTAGACTCGTTCTTCCGTACAATATGAAAAAGTTTAACTTTAAAACAGGACGAATAAAGCAAAAAAGAGAGCCAAAAATACTTTTTTCATACGTTGAATGCCGTTCTATACAGACGTTGCAAGTATGATTCAGTGCTTACAAAAATGAACGTAAAAAATGAACTGATGTTGAACTATCGGCATGAAACTAGGTTCAATTTCAAAAACAATATATGAGAAAGGCAAAACGGTATGAGTACAGAACACACGTTAGACAGCGTGTGACATAGCTAGTTTTCTACAGGATTTAACATCATCACAGATATGAAATTCCGGAATATGGTTCGCTGCCGCTAAACAATGCAACAAACAGTCTTACTGCAGAGACTAGAAAGCAGACCATTACAGGTTATGCTATGATGGTACAATGCATGTTTGCTCGTGTACTTTTGTCCGTTCTGCTTAATAAACAAAGCATCAAAAATTTTAAAATCAACGGTATAAAACATTAAATGTAGCACCTTTTCTGGATAAAAACATGGATTCCTCAAACTCTGCTCTTTGAGCATCTCTCGCAATCGGTCCAACTGTGAGGTGAGTGATTTTGCTAAAGGGCGAATCGCATCACTTTCAAACTCTCGGTCAATAATGTTCGAACCGGCAGCAAGGCACTAAAGCAGTTAATGACGAACATTCAACGAGAAAAATGTTTTATTGAATGCACTTCGGCGCCAAACCAAAGTTGACCGGGAAAATTTTCGTGGAGAATGTCGTCTGGAAATTTTACCCTATAGTCTCGAGGAGCACGATCAGCATCGTTCGGAAAAACTTCAGAGAGAATTTCTTCTACAAGATTCAAGAAACAGAGATAAGCGTGTCTCAGTATTCTCATGAATAGCATTCGCACCGATAATTTGCAATACTCGATCTTGACAGCTGCGAAGCTTGGTGACCAACTGTTGACATCGCTGTGGATTCCTGCGCCCATTAAATGAATCAAGTTCGACAGCAACCGTATTCAATGCCTCGTCGGCATAGTAAAATTTGGACAACGGAAACCAATCGTCAATCTGCAAAAATATTTGCTTACCACCATAAGAGAATACATGCGAAACTTCATACCCGTGGCTTGCACATTAACTTCCGAATGCTAAGCATTGCGAAAACCATTGGCGACTGCTAACCACATCTACCGCTGTCGTTGCTGGAAAAGTAATCATTCAACGACCAAAAAGCTGAAAAAAACATTTTGACCAAAAGACGCTAAGTTGAAATCAGCAGCACCTGCCATTTTAGATAATTCAGTGAAATAGATTTACATTCGCGAAAGAACAAAAAATCACAGCTAAAATGTGATTCATTTTTAAAATAGGCAATTTTAGTTTCAGCATGCATTTTCCGACTGCACCGCAGTCAGACAGAATGACTTGACAAAGCTTAATATTAATTATTCGTTTTCCTTTAATTTACTGGGATACTTCTGCGATATTATCAGTCAGTTGCGAATACCCTTATCCTTTCAGGTCGCGCAGGTAAACACGCCAGACAGTATCTCCAATATTCCCAATCCAGTAAAAGCTTCTAAAAGCTATGGCAGAATATAATCTGATTCTTGAGTGAATTCTTTGGAGACAAATGTTCCAAGTGATTCTAGACCATCCCCGTAGTCTTGGTTGGACCATATTGTTTCTGATACTAATTTATTGATCATTTAACCAACTCTTATGTATGAATAATGAAAATGATGCTTTTCAAAAACTTCATCTAAGAAATAAAACTTGCAAACTTTAGCCAGTTGAAAGGAATACTTGTTGCTGTTATGTAATTGTACATATCAACTGCCAGTCATAAAATGAAAATAAAATCCGTATCGACTACGAAAACAAAAATACTAATCCGTATAACTGAAACAGTAGTCACAACTGTTTTCTAAAATGATTTCAATGAAGACTTTTAGTAGTCATTCAATCGTCGTTCCCGGGAACGGAGCAGTATCGAAAACGGATCTCAGCAAAGCATGCATTAATAGCTAAACAACCAACTGTTTAACGAGTCTAATAAACTAATATCTGTCCCATAACTCTAGATTTCATATTTCATTATTACAGAGAGTTTTGTAATGGCACGAACGGGATAACAATGCATAAAATCATTAACGACAAATATCTTAACGGAAATACCGAGGTCTCTGAAAACAACAACTATGAATAATACACTGACACAAACACAAAAGAAAAATGTTTATAACATATTTTCGATCACTAATATTTTAGTTTCATTACTCTGGCTATTATACATCGAGATTTGCTAAATAAAACATCTAACGACGATATATATACAGATATATACAAATAATACAAATATCTTAGAAAATGCAAAATTTTAAATGGAATAATGGCTAATTTTTTTTACCAGGATCAAGATTTCAGATTACTTCAGCAAACCAATCCTAGCGGGCGGCAAAGAATTCATTGCTATGAGTGGTTCCAGCCCCCAATTTACCAGCTACTTAGAAAACAGTGGGTGATTCCAGCAATCAATACTACAAGAGATAAGTTTCGTGTTATATGTTGTTATTTGAACTTTTGCTCCTTGTCCGACGAAGGTAAATTAGATTATGTGCAACGTACGGCCCACCAGTACAAACTTGATGCATTGGTGGTCACGAAAACTCGCCTCCATGGAAATAGGACGCCTAACCTGCAGGATGAGTGGCTGTTGTGGTGGTCGTTTTGGCAGCAGATTACGCCGTGCAGGTATGGGTTTCCTCTTCTCCCTTGACTAAGTCGAACGGTCATTTCTCTACAGCATGTGTTGGAGAGAATCTTGGTCTGTCCCGGGAATGTCAAATAGGCAACGCTGAATGCTATTAATGAAAAGGAGATGAAAACAGACTGCATCCAGGCATACTATAGTTCTATGCCCTGATAAATGTGTCGAGTGACAGTGACAAATACGCTTTCTACGTTTGTTTTCAGTCGGCTTTTTCCCATCATGGCATCATAATTGCCGCAGGCGACTTCAACGCAAAGTTGCGTATTGTTCAAGCGTATTATTCCGTCACGGCATTGACTATGACAGGCTTCTGCTAAGCTTCAGCACCACAACCTGCTTAATTGTCTAAAGGACTCTTTTTCTTTATAAGCGCATTTATCAAACCACTTGGAAATCCCTGGAGGGAAGCTAACTTAACACTCAACTGGATATCCTCATAAACTATAAATGGCGCAGTTCATTAACCGAGACTCGAGTCTGGCCTTGTGCCTCAATTGAGTCCGATCAAACTGTGGCTTCGACGCCGTTGCCTGACAGGATAAAATATGACGAATCAATCAAGCAAACGTTAAGTACAGAGTTATTTTAATGGAACCCTTAGTGCCCACTCAGGAAGTTGCAATATCGATGAATCTTACAAAGACTTCAAAGAAGTCGTTATTTCCTCGGCGAAAAATTTAGCTAGGGAGAGGAAGAGAACAGCAACACTGCTGAGGGTTACGCAAAAAAACGTAAAAATTAGAGTGCAAAGGAATCAGGTTCAAAACGAGTACTTGCAACATGCTACTGCATCATCGAAGCTAGCTCATCTTCTTGTTCGTATAGTCAATCTGAGCCACAGGCAGGACAGAGAACTTTGCCGAAGCAGAAAATCGGCAAGATCGATAAACCCAGGCAGAAAGGGTGAGTGACGAAAAGGGTTCAAAAGAGTACGACAGTCGTCCGGTAAGCAGGGTAGCGATCTGCCCTTATTCAAAACGCAAAGGGTGACTCTACTGGAGCTTATAAGGAACGACTAAAAAGATGGGCTGAGGATTTCAAGCAGCTATTCAACAGCAACCCTCCAGATTCATCATTTTCGACTGTTAAGTTTCTGCCAACACTTGAAGTTAGTAAAGATCCACGCACAAAACTAGAAATCCAAAAAGCGTTGTGGCACCTCAAGGCGAAGAAGGCCTGTGACGTGGATCGAATTTCTCCGGAGTTAACTAAGCATGAGGAACGGGAATCGTTAAAAAGCTTCATGCCCTGTTTCATCAAATATGGACCTAAAACGTTTGCCAGGAAAATGGAAGTGTGAAGTAATAATCTCTCATGTCAACTACAGTTAACTCCCGGGAAGATTTTATCATGGATTATCCTTTAAAGGCCGAGGCAGGTAAATGATGGGAGACTCGTCCAGCAGGCTTCCGGATGCGTTAATCATGCCGCAAGCAAATTTTTACTCTGCGTAAGATCACTAAGCAAATTCGACGATTTCAGTTGCCTTGGTTTAGCACTTTCCTCGGCTTTAAGGCTGCAATTGATTTACTATATCGTGCAACGATATGAAAAACCTTGAAATGTTATGGGACACCTGACAACGTCGTTTTGGAAGAAATGCACGCAGGAACGCTGTCAAAGCCGAAAGACAGCAATCTAAATAGTTCCTTATTAACTTTAGAGTTCGCGAGGGAGATGTGCCATCGTCTTTGATATTCAACACTGTTCTCGATTTTCTTATCTTGAAATAGTGCTAACCCTGACAAAGCTACGAAACCCCGACAAACCCCGAAAGTCGTATTTCATACTGGAGGCGCTATTCAGGATACTCTGCTAGATATCTTGCTTACCTGAATTACGCAGATCATACGGCTGTGGTGAATAGTGCGGGAATTGCGATGTCACATGATTGATTCCGTATGCAATACAGCTGCGAAGGTCGGCTTCCTAAACGCAGGGAAGTCGAAAGTTATGAGAAAACCGTTCGGTAAAGCTGATCTACATATACAACAGAGGTGAAACACTTCATTGATTCACAGATTGATCAGTTAAAGTATCTTGGCTCCACAGATGACACTGTCCAGCCAGAATAAGAGAACTGCAAAAGTTTCGACTACTTTTGGAAACCTGTCAAATATTTTGGCTGAAACACGAGTTCCAACGAAAATACGCCCCACACATTTACTCGTTCAGGTCATTGTACTTCTGTGGCATGGATATAGTTGTTCTGATGAAGGGTCAAGAATGACGGTTTAACCTAGCATAGCGTTGGCTTCGAAGCATAAATAGGGTTTAATGGCACGTCTACGTAAGGAACGGTTCCATTCTTTTCGGGATTAGATGTAGACATTAGAAAGGAGGTTGCCCAGGAAACTGGCTGAGCATACACCATTTACTTCAGCATACGATATTCTCGTGTGAGATCCATGACAGACGTCAACAAGGAGGTCAGTTAAGAGACTGTTACATGGGGGAACAAGGTAGAGGCAGACTTCCTTTCAGAGATGAATATTTCAATGCAGTAATCGGTGCCTCACAGGAAGTGTCGAAAAGCGATACAGCGGACATCACAAACCAGAAACATTTCGCATATGTAAACCAGTCAAGGTAATATCTCAACAAACATTAACAAAGATATTTCTGAGCGTCTAAGTGATCTGCCTTTATGGAAGAGAATATTTTTCCACTCTACATCACAAGTAACTTTGTATACTAGCAGCAATAACAATTAACTTAAGGATGATTTTAGTTTAAAAATGGTAAGCAAATATAGTTTTTTTGTACAGCTTACGTAAGTATTGACTCTACGTGATCGATCGCTTAAACTGCGAAGAAATGCTAGAAACAGAGAAAACGATGAGGTGCTTTGTGCAAACAAAAAATTTACTCATTTCCCTGCTGAAAAAGTCTAGGTAAAAATAGTCCCGTGATGAATGCAGGGAATATATTTTCACCTCCATCAAACAGGTTGCCCAGTAGTTACGAGAATCAGATCATATAAACAAATTTTTAGTGGAGATATGTGCCCATTCCCATAAAAATAACTACTTCTTGCAACAAAATGAAGTTTATAACTTCTTCAGCATTGACTCATTTCTTGATCTGTAACCATTTTCCACAGTTGAACAATGTATAGAACGATCAATCTGGAAATTATAAGGTCAATGGTTGAAACCATAATCTCCTTTCTTAAAGTAATTTAAATAACGGAACAAAAATACTTTCAAGAAGAATTCAACCCACCTGCAAAACTCCCAATTTTCACCAGCTCTTCCACCTATATAGCATTATCAACAACTGTACGTATGATCATTTCGTGGGTGTTACCATAATTGTTTAGGACCGTTGACAATAAACAAAGACAGTATAACTAATGATCTTGAAGTTAATTATTATAATTCAACATTCAAACCTAAATTTCGTGTAATACTTTACTGAATTATATGAAGAAAACCTGCGATAAAACATCGATATGAATTTATCGTTTAATTGTCTATTTTCTCAAACTTTTATGAGAAGTTATGCTCAGACTGTAAGGCAGTATAATTATGAACTCCTGAATGACATATTCTAAATGCGCCGATCCCATATGTACGCGTTGCATCTGGAAGTAAAGGGACGGTATCATAGATCGATGTCAATCCTGTGATGGAGCAGAATTTTTATCCCTTATTCTGCTAATTTCTGACGAAAACAGGTTTATTATTCGAAGAGCTTATCATTTCGCCCTCATCATCTATCAATCCTCCACTGGTTAATGGAGTTAAGCGTTGTTCTTCCTCGACAGCTATGCTCTCTGAAAAGGTTGATTGGATCATTGCAACATACAGGAGGATTTCCCTTCCTATAAAAATCTTGTTTTCACTTCAAATAATAAACAGTGTCAGCAATTCTTTTTCTTGATTACATAATGCCGCAGATAACGAAGATAACTCCCATAAAGTGAAACCCCCCACGCTCATAAACTTAAACTGGTTAAAGTCTGCTATCGCTGCAATTCTCTGATTCACTAGCTGGTCCGAATGGTTTATCAAAACTTAGCAACAACTTGAATTAAATTAAGAGGCCGCCTTTCACAGCCATCTTCCATGCAAAAGGGATCAATTGACATAATTCGCTTCCATTTTGTTTGCCATGATATTCAACATATCCCAGATCAGCCGATATCCTGAAATACCACTGATTTCTAGAATGAGATTCTAATTCTTGCTAGAATCGATATAGATTCAAAGGGTAACGTTCAGTGGCAAGTGCGAAAAAATCTCTCACTGATGCCGATCTCTTCACTTAAAATGAATCCATTATAGTTTCCATTTTTTGACATTGGCGGCGTATGGTTCCTGCATACATTTATTCAAAAATGGAGAAAAAAACATGTTCAGACACCCAGCAGTATTGTCATTTTTTTCCATCTGTAAATAATGAATTAAAACAAATACGACTTTAAAGTTCAGGAGAAAAGTAAACAAGGCAAACCGTAATTAATTGAATTTTTCAGCCATACACTTAGTACTCTGTGCAGAAGCTTGGGGTGAATCCTCCACAAACTGATTCAACACGTTTTCAGAAAATTTCAAGGGAAACACCTCT
>UZAM01011913.1:608-12092 GCA_900618415.1 Soboliphyme baturini | reverse complement strand
AAACTGAGGAAGATATATCGGCCAATCATTCGGATATCGTGTTTATAGGCAAAGAGAAAAAGGGTGGAGCACAAATTATTAACATAGCATGCCTGGCAATTTTGGCTGTTATGAGGTATAGATGCCGAGGTATAAAAAACTGATCATGGAAATACCAAAGAGCTAGAGAGCAAAAGCGGTAGTTGTTCCATTGCTGATCGGTTCCCTCAAATCAGTGAAAAGGGACCATATCCGCCTACTAAAGTAAATTAATGAAGCGATCAAAATGAATGAATTGCAGAACGCGACGGTGCTAAGAACAGCCAGGATTTTAAAAAGAGCACTGTAGTTCCCTAACCTTTGTTAGAGGATTTAAATGATGTTCTCATAATTCATTGTTCCAATTAAATTCATCAAATTGTTCCAATTTTTCATGGTGGCGCTTATTATGTCCAGCAATGGCACTGGTCGATAGAGTTGAATTTGAAGGAAGCTCCTAGTTTCCGTTCCTTCAGTTGCTTGTCCAATATCTGAATCGATAAAAGAATATTTATTTCCACATATTCGAATGTACCATGCCTCCGTAAAATCATTTTTATGCAACAGACGGAACGGTCTGTTTTAATACAAGACTAAATCTGATAGTTGAATAACATGGAACATCGTTGGCTTCGCTGCATAACGACAGTTGAACGGTAGGATAATGTAACACGCGATTCAATTTATTCCATTCCACGGCACATATCCCAGCTTATCGGAATGCGCGGATTTTTGGTGGTGTCCGCTCACTTTTAGTGTATTGAGTGTGTTCTTCCTGCAAGTAGAGGTTCACTGTCGTTGCTGGCGAAATATCAGTTAATAATTTTGGGTTCTAAGTATTATTAAGCGAAGTCAAAGTTAAATATAACAAATTATTACGTATTGAAATCACATCCTCATGTGTACGCTACAGTCGCACAGGCTGATCGTTTTTCTCTGCCGTAGCAGCTAAAGAAAGGCAGTACGCTTCACTGCTTCACCCTGCTTTGTCATCTCATCTTGTTCTTAGATACCTGTTTATCCTCTGTACATGAACTAAAATTTCGATTTCAAAGAGCGATGAACTCTTGTTTACCTTGTTATACTGTTTATGACATTTATGACATCTGTATTATAGTGTACTGATGAAAAGTCGAACGCTTCTCCTTGGAAGATTAACTGTGATGCATGTGGTTTTCCGCTTCAGATTTTTACTAAAGTACGGTGCAGAACAGCTCGAAATACTTATTCAGACTAATCGCTTTTTAGGGTTCTTTTTGCCATCCATACTTATCACTGGCTTATCTCGATTGGCTAGAGTCTGATTCGGTGCGCGCCTGCGTTGTTGGTGCCACAAACGCCTTGTTTATTCAAAGGAAGGATCTCTTCGACGTTATTGTTGTGGTACATACCATTTTTGCTGCTTGACATCGTTTGCAAATATTTGTGTATCAGCAATTAGATTTGAACTTCGGAAATATGTTAATAAACGTAAACTATAAAACGAATACTTCAGTTGTTCTAGACACACGAATTCAGCACAAGTTCAGGCCTTTATTGGAACTGCCGATATTTCAGCCAAATTATATTGACCATCCTCAGGGCAGACAAAGTCATCGCTGTTAATCCTGAAGATGGCTAAGGGCGGTTGGTTAAAAAGTCAGCATTTCTAATAAAGACTTACTCTGTCTATTTGATATGTCAGGACGGACTGAGGCGTCATTTCCACTGTAGAAAACAGAATTGATATGAGTTCTAGATTTTGACTTATTGGATGTCGCAATCGGTTACTTCTACCCCACGCTTCTTGTCACAGTTTGCTATTGTATTCTGTCCTAAGTAATATCAGACACGATTGCAAGCCAGTCAATGTGTGCCATGTTTGGTTCGTAGTTTAACGAAGCCATCAGTTCTTCTCTGATATTATCCAAGTTGTTTGCCTGCCTCTCAGTCTTTTCCAGGGTGGGTTCGGCACACTATGTCGTTTTTCGTTCCGTCACAATGCATGGCCGAGAAGTGAAAGTTGTAGTTTTTTACAGAAACAAAAACATCAAAAACCAGTTCTAGATATGAAGTATCAATCTAGTCAGTAATCATTTACACGGCGCGATCGAACCCTTTATTCCAGGATTTTTCTAAATTACATGGCTGGTCCTTCCTGGACATTTAAGAATTAAGTCTAATTTTGCTGTGTAAACCTGGTTATTGGAAACTATGCTGGTCATTTACATGTATTGTTATTGATATGTTTCAATTCTTCATCCTGGTACTATCTAGAACGTAAAAAAGATTAAAGCTACCACAACCGTGCATAACGCTTGCCACTCTCGTCCATCATCTCCACAAATGTTGGCCGCTTGAATGCCCCATTGATTTTCTGACTCACGAAAAATGTTGCATTTCATTTTTTGATCTTGGTAACAGTCTTGTTGCTTAAGTAAATGTGCTTCGTCGTATCCGTCTCGTTTATCTCATGTATCAGAGTACCAGTCCGCATAAGAAGAAAACGTAGTCCCAACACCAGTGATAGAAGGGGTCACACGTGCAAGTAAATTACTTATTTAAAGGAGGCACGCGAGTCTAAACTTTTTCTAGCCTGCTTCAAATTTCACATTTGAAACTCTTTTAGGCATTTGCTAATAATTACTAAGGCGTGTAGACGTTCATACCATTTCATCATTCCTTTTGCAGGTAGAAGACAATGACGTGCACATGTCTATTTTCGACCCTGAATTGCGTCGGGCTTTGTCTTTAACGACTGCTGATCTACGTTTTACCGAGTTCATCGTCAAGAACATCTACCAGACGGGAAACACATTGGTCGACGATACAAGTAAGCATACCAATGTTCGTCACTCGCACTGCCGTGTTCTTATTCGTTTGACGAATTGCAGCCTGGGAGGGCAACGACGAGTGGATTCGACAACAGCTTCGTGAGTATCTTCTGGCGCTTCTGCTGACCGCTGGCAAAACCGGTAACGTGAATCACGTGTTGTCTGCAGTTAACCGTTCTCTGACAGATTCCGTTAAGGAAGAGGACTTCAATTCGACCTTCGTTGAAACGTGGAAGTGTACGCACAACTTCAAAACCTGGAAGGCTGGTAATTACCGCGACTGTCTTGAAGCACAACCGAGGTATTTTTATATCCAGTGCTTGATTTGTTACCAAGCCACAAAGCGATTAGTGTGGTGTTTTCTTAACGGCATTTGTGCATTTTCAGGCATCCTTGTCATGGCCAATTGAACGTAGCAGACCTGAAGCTTAAGTTTGTTCAGTAAGTTCTGCTGTTTTTAACACCTGCAGATTTACTGAATCCCGTGACATCGCACCATGTTATTTCGAGTGAATTTGAATTGCTTAGAATCCCAAAGTGTAAGTTGGAGGGAGATAGCTTTCGTTTTATTTACCATCTCTAAGGCGTACTTACAATTGCATTTTTATCGTAACGTCTATTTATCCTGAAGGTATACCTTTTACGTAATCGGGAAGTTTAGCTTAGCTATCAATTGAGAGGCTGTATACTTATGAAGATTGTATTAAAAACGATTTTTGAATTTCACTGATCAGTCCATTCGTCTTCACGATGTAAAATGCCATACCAGTCATTAAAATAGTGAGATGAAAGCATTTATATCCTTATGCAGGCTTAAACTTTAGCATCCTTGCATAAGTAAGGACCATTAATGCTAAAGTGACGGCGATTCAGTTAATGATATCGTGAAAATTAATTCATTTGTTATGTTAATGATGCTTTTGTAGTGAGGTGTTAAATCATAAAAAAGAGCAAAAGTTAGTAACCGTTGAGACTTTGATCTTTCTCACCTTCCGTGAAGTAGCATATGCTATTGCATACCGCGTTATCCTCCCGGAATGTCTTACGTTTGAAGTCTGTCGACAGCTAGGTGGCACCGACAACGTATAGTCGCCTGTTTTCGTTCCACTACGGTGGATGCTTTTTTTCTGACGTAGAGCGCATGAACGGATTTTATCGGAAAGCTACCATCTTCAGGGCCTGCCAGTTTACCGATCAAACTATGAAGCCACTACTTAATTTTAAGCTGAAGCGAATTCGGTTACTGCTTTTTTGTTCATTCTCAACCTATTACCTGTTATTCTCAATATGGCTTAACTGCTTTGTTTATTTTTTTCAATAAACTGCAAAATTTTTCAATGGTGCGGCATTTCTAGTGTCCATGTTATGCCTTTGCTTGTACTTAAACTGTTTTAGTATATGTTGTGTGAATGTTTGCTGCTTTTAAATTCTTACTTCGTTTTGTAGTTCCCTTGAAAGCAGTGACCATGGTCGAAGAATAAACCAAATAGTTAGTCAAACGGGGAATTATGTGACGAATTCAAGTAAACTGTTCGGTGGGTACTTTCGGCTAATTTAAATAAGTTGCCAGTTTCCCGTTAATTAACTCGGCTAGTAATGATGGTCAGCGCTTTACGCTGGGGATACGATTCAATTTAAGTTTTTTGTCATACGAAAAAATAGCGCTAAAACCCACTTGGTGATTGTGTCATCATGTCATTGTGGGAAGATGGTTGGCCTCAATGCCGTTAATTATTTCATTTCATGATGGTCGCTTTTTTATGGTGGTATCATACTGTAGATCAGTTTAGAAAATTTAAATTTTTTAGTTTGCTGAGATTTTGTCGTTATGATGCTAAATATTTTTGCAAATCTTGCTGGTTGTCAAAGTTGGTAAATTTCTCATTTTCATCCAAAAATAGAACGAGATATGGGAATGAGGTAGGATGCATAATCTTGACATTCAGGAAAAAAATTGTTCTGAACAGGTTCTAAGATATAGCGAGCTGAAAGATGGCGTATTTGTGGCCTTGAAAATTTCTGCGACATTTCAATATCGATTTCTTTCAATAACTTATTCTCTTACATTCATAATTCCTTTCTTGATAAAACAGATCTGTTTAACACCATAATGATCTTTTTCGCTTGCTTAACTCCTTTTTCTAGACATTTCTACGGGGACAGCACCCATGACATGTACCTGTCCGTTTAATGGCGATCTAAACGGAGGGATTTTGCATTTCTGAATTTGAAGACATTTATTGGCAGAGGGAGTCAAAAGATGACTAGCGTTTAACCATTCGATCAGATTCTTTGCAGGCTTGACTTAAGGTTATAGCAAACTCATATGCTTAATAATACAATTTCCTGTGTGTTAACTCTCTTCGATATTTTTTTAATGAATAATAAGCACATTTTCGGCGTTCTAAATCATAAGCAATACATTATAACGTAGATTCTTAATATTAATGACTGCAAAATTGGCGTTAGATTATTTATCTCGACTACCAGATGCCGAGTGGGTGAGAAACTGAACGTGACGATCATCTCTGTTAATTTGTGTTGTTATATAACAAAGTCGGTCTACTTAGGTGGTACCGTGAAGAGCGTTATAAATCAAATAATTTCCGGCTTGGGCGAAGATCGGTGACGTTGTAATTCGCTCAGTGAAGCGCTGGCGCTTCTCGGAACCTAACGCAATTTCTTCAGCAGTTTTGCGACGGTTCTATTTCGAGTTAACGTCTGCATAGCTATGAAAGTGTTCGTTGTGACGAGTGATATTGCTTTTTATATCCTTAACTAGTAATCTTTCGAATATGTTTCGTGAACAGGTTTAAAAGCAATCCATCTGTACTTATGTGATGTTCCGTGTTCAGGTGTAAGTAGTTTTATGTTTGTGAATAAAGCAAAATCTAGGTTCGAATAAGCTAGACACTTGAAAATTAATATCCAGAAGAAGATAACTTCACTTCATTATGTTCGAAGCTACAGTTTGCCGTCATAATTTCATTCGCTAACGGACCAGTATTTTCTACAGCAACGAGTAAAGCAGTGTCGCTTTTCGCACTACCCGTTTTCCGAATGCAGAATGAAAACTATTAAGTAAATTCCAAACCACTGAGAACAAAAAATACAGTGCGTAGTTCGACTGGCAAAATAAAGATTTTTGTTATTCTTTGTAATGTTATCGATACGAACGAACTTATGAACGGACCAGTTGTGTTGAAACATATGACCGAACACGCTTGTGCTTAAAAGATCCAGTTCCGTTTGTCTCCGTTAAGTAGTGTCGTGATGACTCATAGAACTAGACCTGCTAGCTTTCAGCGACAGATGACTTTACACCGACGTCTCGCTTGATGTAAGAAGAAATGGACGGTAAAATACTTATGTCCGTCTCAACATCAAATAGTGGCCTATTTATACGGTGCTGAAACAACATCGTTTCTAACGGGAAATCCGATGAATGCATGCATCTCACGTACTTAATGAGAATGACTTGGATGACGGTCCCCTGTTCAACCAGTATATTGATTCATTAAATGATTTCATCCTCCGTAGATTAGCAAGAAAGAGATTACCAACAGCACCATATGAACTAATATCAAACGTGCGTAAGCATGGCGTTTCTGTACCCATACATAGAGATTGGAATAATTTATAGAGGTGATTCTTCGTTTGCTCACCACCACTTGTTCTTTCTGTCATCCAGTTTGTCGAAATGGATGCCTGGTGTCATTTCATGTCGTTCGTTGATCTGTGCGATATCAGTCGTCAAGATCTGGTAAATATATTGTAACAATGTTACCTAAACCTATATATGCTTTGAAAGATTGAACAGTATTAATTACATTCCAAACTGTTCTTGAGGTCTGCCAGAGAATGTGTTTAAACAAACTGATAATAGGTACTGAACTCGTCGAAATCCGCATGCCTGATTGCAAGTACCTACCTTACTACTATAGTTTAGGGTACTATCCATCTCTGAAGAACTTTGCGTCAGAAAAGAAAGTCGTGATCTGCTTAAATGTTAAAGAAGAAATACAGTGCAATACGGTTTCAGAGAAGAAGCAATAATTTTGTGCATCTGGTCGTTGCCATCCGAAAGATGATCATCGCTATTCCGTAAGCTATGTAACAAAATAGAATTCTAAGAATTCTCCGCAAAGTATAAGGGAGATATAATTCAACAGTTACATATATTTTAACCTTTTCTCTTTTGATATGGATTGAAGCAATTTTATAAACTAATTAGCATACTGCTAGTCATCGAAACCGCCGTTAAAAGAAATAACCCTTTCTCTTTCGATAACGGATCGAAGAATTACCATATTTTAATTTTTCAAGGAGTAAATTGGTAAAAGGAACAAGTAGTTTATTCGTACTTTAAAATAGAACAACTCTTAAGGCAACTTAACAAAGAACAGAAGGAAACCGTTACAGGGTTAAGGTCAAACGCCAACCTCCTACGAAGCTCTATGGTAACCACTTTCAAACCAGCAACACTATGATATAAACAAGAATTACGAAACAGCAGAACAAAGCAGCGAGCTCAGTTGATACGCTAGAAGATAATTCAATAATGACGATTCGTCATCGGTTACTACGTTACGACCATGATGATAATACGAAATAAAACAATACTGCATAATATATAAAAAGAACATACACAAACTACATATTCTGCATAATCCTCATCAACGTACGGTGCATCGATCTACTTTTCCGGTCGGTTTACACTTGACCATTGGAACCGAAAAGAGGAACGTGAATGTATCGCTAAGCATGTCACCTAATTGTATATGAAATTCGAAACTCCTCACGAATATACTATCGTACACAACCGTCTAAACGGTAGACATAACACCATGAGAAGTCATACGGATGTCCCTTAGTAAGTGGCCCACAACGGTTTGCGAACCCAGCGCAGACGAAGGCCACTATCGGTGCGGATTTTGATGGAGGCAGCTTCGGCGGCACGAACCGTATCCTTGACGGACTGCATCAAATTCTGCGCGTTTAGTACCAGCTGTTGCATCGCTTCCTGGTCCTCTTCGCTACCTTGAAGAGAAAAGCAAACAAAAATGAACATTCGCGCTGTTGCTGTAAATGGACAAAAGGCGAACTGCAACGTATTAACGAGGCGGCATGCTTTACAAGGTGGCGAAACACGCACGAACAAAAAAGTTGCAAACCAGAGAATTTCTGTTATTAAGGCAGTGCTTGCCAGCGTGCTTTACGAAATTTCCGAAGGAGGAGGTAAAAGTTTCATCAGATATAGTTAAGCTATATTTATTCAGTTATAAATAAAAATACAACAGCTGTATAATACGATCAGATTTAATGCATTTTCGTATAAAAGCAATTAATATACATTAGTTTAATCGAAACGTGTCAAATTATAATACGCGGGTTGTGGCGTATAACAGATAATAATTAAAAATTAATAATACATCGTTAACTAACTTTAAGTGCCGTGCTAACGCTGAAGAATAGCGCTTCACATTTCGAAAAAATGTGACCCGTTGACGAAGACTACAAAAGACAAGCTAAATGAAAGAAACACAGGATGATGCAAAGGCAACTTCTGAACACAATCACGAAAAAGACTGTCCGAGAAGCGCTCAGAAAAATGAGTAACTGGGAGTCGCCTGCCAGATCGTCGGTCCGGGCAGAATGCACGTGTGTTAGCATAAACGAGTAACGTGTTCGAGTCTACGTACAGCAGTGTCGATGCAGTAGCAGTAACATATAAAGATAAACAACTGCCTTGGATAATCAAATCAGTGATATTAGGGATATAGTATTAGGGATAGTGCATCAACAGTAATATGTTTAATCATGAAGGACGAGGACAGACGTAATGTTGATGTGGCCAACTACGGGCCAATGACGTGCCTTACAACGAACTGGAGATATTTGATTTCAGTGTAGTTTACTAATACTTCGAAGCGAAGGCAAACCATTCCTAATTCCTGAACGAAGATACCGCTGCCGGACGAAATCACGGGAATGCAAGGACCAGTGATTTATGAACAACGCATGGCATTGAGATTGCAACACGAGAAAGACAAATATGGCTATGGCGCGGATCGAATACAGAAAGGAGATTTTATCTGCAGCCAAAGTGCTGGATTCTGGCTTGCTTTGAATTGTATCAGCAGCAGGGAAATAGTCTCCGCGTCACGGGCCAGGAATAAACACTGTAGTTTCTCACTGCTTGTCAATTCCTTCTGTAAGGAAGCTATGATTCACCGCAACCAGCTGACAGACGGCTAACATATGAAAAGTAGGCACGATGAATGGTCGAGCCAGATTAGCTCCAGATTTAAAGCTATGTGGGTTGCATCTGTGAGCCTCTACTACTGCTGCATCAAGAGTTGCAGAACATTAAGGAAGCTTAGGCGGAATACTGTATCGTACAGCATCTTGAAAGTAAATGTCTTTCAGAGAAACACACCATAGCACCAAGCTGTCGCTGTTTCTAGATGGTCGGTGATTTTATCTCTGTTTATGCGCTGATTAGAAACGGAAACATTATGGCGTGAATGCCCCGCCTCCATCATCAACGGCATTAGCAATTAATAAGAAGGGTGCACGTCGCACTTGGATTCGAACACCATTTTGACGTGAAATGCCGTAACGACCACGCCCCTGCCATGAATGAGCCCATGCAAAATATTTCGAAAGCTATTTAACAGAACTTATGGTCTCTCCATTTATGATTTTCTACGCTATTAACGAGTTTTTTAATACTGTTAATCACTCTATTAGGTTTTTTTTGCAACATCAAGAGTATATTATTAAACCGAACACAATTAAATCAGTCGTGATTGCAAAAATATCGGGAACCTCTGGTTTATCCAGCGTCACAGCATGCATGAAGCGAAGAAGAAGAAGAAGAAGCATTTTAGTATAACTACGATATTAGACAGCGAGAAGAAATTACTAAGAGCCGAATTTGATCATGCCAGCGAAGAATTTACCATAGGGGATTTCGCTGCCGTCGGGAGCCGGAATTGGCCCTGCAACGAAAGGTCACCGAGTTTAGCATCGTTTAGTTTAAAGAAAGTATCGAGAAGGAAGATGAGGAACGTAAAGTTAACAGTGATAATCGATTTATTTAATACCATGAAAGCAAAGGGCCACATGCGACTGAAATTAATAAATTTTAGCTGGAAATTTTTTTTTGAGAACCAAACGAACATAGTTTGGCTGCAGAAGCGAGGTAATTTCATTGAACAAGGCCGTTTCAGAAAGGTAGACAAACGGTAACGGTCAGATGGCATGTTCTATTGCATCAACATGGGAGAAAAAAGCCAACTTGTTTATTTAACAGCTTTAAACTGCTTTGAGCTCTCTTCTACTCGTGTAGCGCTTCATAAAATCTGGCATAAGTGAAACAGTGCTAATTTTCATCTCAACTACGGCCCTCCGACAGTCTATGTTTGCGCACTGAAGAAAAAATAAATTCGCACTCTTGCAGCGATCCACTACGACAAAGATCATCAGATGTTAATCAGTGCGGTTCCTTCAGCCGTTCATTCATTCATTCATCAGATTTTTCAATCATTTTTGCAAACCATTGCAGAAATTTTGTTACATGACAAAAGTTGTTCACCATTCCGGTGATACAAATAGAGCTGCCAGAGAAAATCCACAGTGGTCGGTTTACAGTAATCATATACTGATCCTTTTTCTGTTTCACGTTTTACGTACCCTTTTGCTGACTAACGGTAAAACCTCTTCCTACATAAAATTAATAAGTACCAAAGCATTTCCGACATCTGATTGACTGTCTATCTTCAAACTGTTAAATCGTAGAAACCAATGCATAGCCATTCAACAAGATGCAACTAAAAGTTCTAGAAAGTTAGGAACCGAAGGTATTAGCTCAAGTAGTGATTCATCTAATGGACAGTACACCGAAATAAAACAAACTACCAAATTACATGTAAAAAGAAAATGTAGTTAAACAATGTCATCGTCATATTCCTTATGATCGTTGTTGCTGAAGTGAGGAGTACGTAAACGAGCTTACCGTCGATAAGCCTGGAGTTACGATGTCACAGGACACGCGTAACTTCGCTAAATTACAAGCCCTATGGAGATACAATTAACTTAATAACATTCCCTCAAAGAAACGCGGAATGCTGAAAAGCCTCTGATCTCTTCGATGGAGAAAGCAGTGCATTTGGGCGTAGAATCAGTTGTTCACAAAACTGAGAATATGAAGCACTGCACCGGTTCACTTCCTTCGATCCACGGCAACGAAATGCGGAATTCTCGTTTCACAATTGTTTCTAATCAGATGCGTATTGTCGATGAAGTGTTCAGGTGCCTAAAACAGACGAGGAAGGATTCGTACCACGTGCTGAACGACAGCATCGCATACGGAAGCATCTCGTTGAAGCAGACCTGCTTTGGACCAGTGTCGGTGGCAGCAGCAGCGGTGAACAACGATTAACAGAAACCGAAGATGCCATCAGGAACAGACCTGACATCAACAATACGAGCAACTACACGCAAGCCTTGTCAGCTTAAGGCGAAAGTGCTAAATACGGCTTTCTTTGTCACGGCTCTCGATTCATCATTTCTTCAAACATCCCAAAGCGGATCCTGCATGACAGGAAACCCTCAGCATAATTTCAGCTTTGAAAGAGATTTCGATTTT
>UZAM01011912.1:3423-13634 GCA_900618415.1 Soboliphyme baturini | reverse complement strand
CTCCAACTTGCGATGAAATAGCAACGCGCTGACTTAGCAGCCTCGCGCAGTCACATGTTGCAGGCATAAGATGAAAATTATTGATATTCATAGTTTGACAAGGGCATCTACTTCACTCACCGAGAGCTATCCATTGACATAACATGTACTGAATCATCCAACTGGTGCAACTGACCACTGTTCAGTTATACAGATTCAATGCGGCGATTGCAGCACCAATGTCTGACAGTAAACCAGCGGTGTGCACCAAAACCACTGCGCCCTAACGTCCCATTACGGAACTCTCACTCCGACACCGACCATCTGCATTCCGTCGTTTCCGAGTCGATTAGACGTGTGCTAGAAAAGACAAACAACAAGACCTTTTCATACAAACGAAAAATTAAGATCTCACTTAAAGAAGACTAGGCACAATATAACGAACGAAGAAAAGACCGATGTCATTTACTCAGTAAATTGATCTGACTTCCAGTGATCATCCATTAGTCAAACTGCCAGTTAACCACGAACTAGAACGGTAGATCATAAAAGAACAGTCATTATCATGAATCCAGCGACCGAAGAAAGGCGACGCTCAGATTTAAGCTCGGCAGCAGCCCTCCACTATAATTACGCGGGATGAGCGTCGACTTTAACTGCCCAACCACTGTAACAACGGTCGAAAGCTACAAGGAGCATTTAGTTGCCCAAGCGCTCTTAAAATAGACAAGACCCAACGTCGTGAACGGAGACACACGAGTTAATATCTCTACTTCATGCCGTAACTGGTGCAAACTCCAGACCAAGAGAAAAAGTCCATTGCAAATACATATTGGCTATCTCGTGCAACCGTACCTCTGCATGTCATAATGACTGTTTACAGTTAAGAAGGGTTAGTTACATCAGCCGAAGCCTTAGTCATGCACTAAAAACGTTTGCGCCGAGAGTAATTTCTAATAAAATAGTCATACTCACGTATAAAAATGGTTCCGTTCTGCAGTTATGTCCACCATTTCATCCAATAATTTTTCAATAATTTGTTCTCGCACTGGTTGCTGCTCGTCTGATGCGCCCAAACGTTGCTTTGTGCCGTCAACAAGCGTACGCAAAGCAAATCGCCAGCGGTTTAAGGGCTTAAAATTTGATTGCTTGTCTGAAGAAACGAGCATCGGAAATCCAACTTGGGTCACACAAGGACACCAACGGTTGTGCTCCGTTTCCGGATTTAACACCGCAGACTCTTCGCTCAACTTTCTTTCTTTGACCAAGTTCGAATTACGTGGAGTTGAGCTGTCTCCCCAATGGCGGAAGCGGTCATCAGAAGGGACCAAAAACTTACCTATCAGCAATTCTCGAAAGCAATATTGGCATTCAATGGCTAGCAACCCTGACTGCACATCAGGCTTTGTGACCCATCCAATAACTCCTAATAAGAGCAACTTCTCATGCAAAAAAGGGAAGAACTTCTGATTCAGAAAATCTATCTCGGCCTTGATCCCCATAGTTTCGGTACTTACGATGTTCATTTCGCTGATACATTCGCTCACTCGGCTAAGACTAGAAAGGCGATTTTTAATTTCTTGCAAAATCTGAGATTTATCATCGATTATCAGAGAACATTCGGATTCTGGAACAGGATGCAATCGGAAACAGCAATTTTCCTGGTGTGCATCTACCACGCCGCTCATGAATCTCTCCACGGCTTTCTGCTTTGAGTATATATCGTGCATCGGAGGTAAATGTGCAGATAAAAAGTTTCCGCAAGACGAACACCGTAGCACATCCCTCTCCACAACCTCCCAGCCATTGCGAGCACACATCCATGGCGACATGCACAATGGCTTCACGCGCCAATCAAACCAATAAGTCTTTAGACGACGAATGAAATCCGACGACTGTTCCATGTCTTCAATCGATGGCGTGGCGGAACACTTCCTTTTTCTTTGTGAAGATATCAGGTCGCCATGTGAACTGTTGATCACACCGCGTGCTTCTTTATCCATCGGCGAAACCCAGGACGTTAATCTTAAGAGCGGGTATCTGCAAAGAAGAAACAAAAACATTAATGACAATGGAAAATACTACCACAGAAATGTTCGAGTGCTAGACTCATTGTGTTACATACTAACTTTCATATGATTTTGACATGTGATTATGATACTTTCTGCTGACAGTAGATATCGTGGAAGTTAATGAACAAGACTGATTGATTCATAAAAGCTAAAATATGCTAAAAATATTAAGTTATTGAGCGAAACCCCAACGGCTTCCGATTATTCTTTAAGTCATCCTTCTCAACTATTAGGCAGTTTGTCATTCGGTCCACTGATCCGCTGGCAAATGACATTGCACGGGACTGAATATCACAGAAAGTAGCAGACGCTGGCTAAACCGAGAGAAAGATTCTAAAAAAAGAAATCATGCGCAGTCGAAACTGAAGTGGTTGCCAGACTGGTTCAACATCAGAAGCTGAAAACGTCGACGAGAGATTTGCTTGCCTATGCGATCTGAACTACTATAGTACGCAACGTTATGAAACAGAACATGATTTCAATGCTGTCTCAAGTACATAGTTATAGTTCTAATCGACTCCGTGTCCAGAGAACAGCGTATCACTGAGTGACAAGCGGCACAGTGATACGCAATGAAATGTATGCAACACTGCAGTGGCGGCAACAGCTCAAATGTATTACGGAAAAGTCTAGACTACAGACGAGGGCTGCAGATATGTCAACGATGAATGTCGCTCTAGCAAGTGTCAAAAAATGGACAATAAGAACAATTACAAGCATTTTCAGAATGTAAGGAACTACATTTATGATCATGATGCACAGTTTCCAACAATACAATCGGAAAAATACATTTTAAAATGAGGTTTTCAAATCTTTAACGGTCTTTCAGCCATTAAACAAGTGTTCAGAATAACGACTTAAATACTTTAGAGATCAGCGCTTAGATTGTACTTATAGGAAAGGCCGAAAAAAGTGGAAATTTCATTGTTTGATCTCGGCTATGTATCGAGGCAAGGCGTAGTGCCACTGAGCAGTTACAAGTAGTGCAATACTCCACAAATACGTAGTCAGTCTGCGAAATATGAGTGGAATCTAACGATAAACAGTCGCAGACAATGCGGCAGTTGCAAAAGGTGCGATGGTTAGTGGGCAAAACAAATACCGCACGGCTAATGAAGGATGACAGCACAGTGACGTGAGGTGCATGCCACCATTTAATAAGCATGCTGCCAAATTTCAGAATTACTGAATGCTGCTGATGGTCCGAAGTTCAGTCGAAAATAACTCTGAACATGTCCCTGAATTTCCATACGTTCCATCGCTAATTCGTATCATTCACCGTGCCTCAAATTTTGGAGGCTGCACATGGCAGCTCAGGAAACAGTTCGAGCTGAAGCCTTGCGAGCAGTCGCAAAACTCTGAACAAGAAGATAATCTGGTTTCTTCCTTCGCTATGTGACCGGCGTACAACATGGCCATAACAGCCTTGTTCATAGTCTGGACAATAGCTTTATTTTCGCATTTATTTGTCATGCAACTTTGGCAATCATCTATTTTTTCGGTCATTTCTGCCGTAAAACAGCACGATTTGTTGATCTTGTTCAAGTAGCAAACTTGCAAACATTTAAATGAATCTTTTTGTAAGTGCTTGAAACAGTCATAGGAGTGTCCTCAATACGAAAATTCCAGGGAAGATGGGAGCTGAATATGAATTATAGTTTATAAAACTTTATAGAATTTACAAGCATATACTGCATTTACTGCTCAAACAGTTTAGTACAGATCCACTGAGTAAGTGACCAAGAATGACAAGAACCACCAGGACCTTGCATTTCAAGGGAAAAACAATCGGTGGAGCAAAAGCTCACTCTGAAGATAAACAGCAGTTCGAAATTATCCCCCAACTCATCAGAGCAAACGATGGTTCCATTGCTTGCCCACTAATTCAATTCATTGTCTCTAGCCTTAAATGTATTTTAAGCCTCACTAACAATGTACATGTATGCGACTTCACTGAGTTAGAAAATGAATGCGCTGAAAGACAGGACCAAATGACATCACCATTTTGACAACGATATTCTCTTAACCAAAGACTGAGAATTACATGACACTGACAAATGAAGGAGCATCTTCTTATAATGTCTGCAACTAAGCCATGAATCCAATACCAACGGTTCGAAATTCAAAACGGAGTAGCTATCTCGTCTAACCTCTGCGACAGAGTTTGCCACCAGGAGTCCAAAAATCGTTGTTAAACTTAATCCGGATTCAAGAATGGTCCCGTGATCCCTGAATCTCTACTAATGTGTTCAAACAATGAATTAACACCTATCCAAGTTTAATAGTAAACATAAATCACTGCAAACCGGTGTTTAGGTCTCCTAAAAACAGTCTTTTATTTGAAAGATACATCCTTCACTGTTAATAGATTTATTCGAGACTTTCACTGGAACTAACCGCTAGACGAAGACATGCTGGAGAACAGTTCATGGAAAACGCTATACACATGTTTTTGCGACAACAATAAAATATGACCGTCTGTCATAGAATAGACAAAAAGGTATAAGATAACCAAATATAAATCAAAAAATTTCTATCAGGTCAAACAAAACCGATTGGGAGAACTTTTAGTGCCGAAGACTTACATAGATTTAAATGATGATAACAGCAGAAACAACACAGCATAGGTAAAAATTCGGCCTTTTACGCCGCACTGTGTTATTAAACGATAACGACCTCCCAAACCGGATTTTACGTCCTTGCCCCAACCCTGGCTTCTTGTTGCAGGGGCACATTTTATCAGGTCATTGCAAGTTGGTATTTGAGCAACTACAGTTTTAGAAGCACTTTGCAGCACGAACGATGTGTCGAGAGCGGGTATTTCTTATATTCCGCGGCATAGCAATGTAAGGTTAGAGGAAATTTTTCGTAGGGCGGCAAACAGAGAAGAAATACAAGTTCAGTCTGTTACGAAACATAATGTAGAAAAGCAACCTTAACAAGATAATAAACGTTCAAGTGCTCTACAGACAAAACAAAAAAAACAGAAACAGCACACAATACGACGTTTTCGCTGTACAGCAACCAGCAACAGTCAGTTCCGAAAACTATCTCTCGTTTGTTTACTAGTAGAGCAAGACCAAGCACTAACTTAAAAGCTTACCATACTACAAAGTACAATATTTCCACAAAGCCAATGACAATCTTCCTTGAGCAGAAACACAAAATCTTAGACGGAATATTGTGGTTGTAACATCATTGAAAACGTCGTTTACAATTATGACTGACTTCGCTCAACATCGACAATGACTAACACGATTATGGCACGTATGATACAAATCAAAACAACTCTTATACTTCTGTTATCGCTATAAGCTACTACACTACGCTGAGTTTAACAAATGTTTATTTCTGTTGTATTTACTCAAAAACGCTACAAGAACGCAGCTAAGGTTTTCGCTTACAACACTAACAGACACAATCGAAATTTTCTAGTTAAATACTACAGATCGGTTCTTTGAACAAAAATCAACTAAAACAATTAAAAACTATTTATGAATTAACCGAAATCCGCACGCATGCGCGAAACAATTCTTAATAAATACCGTACCTGCTTGTTTCTTCACAGGTTCTGTAGCAATCTTTCCTCCGTTTGAATCGCCAAGTACCTTCATTTTTACTACATCCTCTGTAATAAACTCGTATCCAATCGAATTTAAGAAAACTCAACCTACATGATGCGCTGTAACTTCACCGATAAAATAAAGTTAATGCTGCGGTTCGGTGCCGTCAACGGGTCAGTGCTGCAGAGGCCATTTTCGAAATGCGCTTGGCGTAAAGTCGACTTACTGCACGAAGTAGAAGGAAGCAGGCTGCTTCGCACAATGGAGTGGATTACCTAGATGTAATATATTCTCATCGTAATATGCTGCAGTTTGTAATATGCACATGTCAATGCTTCATTCATTCGTGATTCGTTCCATTCAGTCCGTTGGCTATCACTGTTTTTATCGTGTTATGGTCATTAATATGGCATGATGTGTCCGTCTTCTTACCTACAAAATGAAGGCGCTGAGATGCGCCAGTGAACATCACCGACTTGCGCTGGATGTTGCAGAGTGAACGGAGCTGATAGATTTCTGCATAGAGTGGACGACGGATCTTTCGCAGGATGGATTGAATTAAACTAGCTTTAGTAATTCTGTACCGTGCCATGATCATGATCTGTGAATTCATCCGATGGGCAGTTGTTCATGCGTCCGTTATAATTGCAATAATTTTTTGCTTCGGTTTTGATATGCATTTAATAGTAAAATCGCTTGAAATTTTGTTTCCATGAAATTTCTTACACTCAAATACTTAATTTTAGTCGCCGGTCAAATATTAATCCATATGCGTTTGTTAGTGTGCTTTTTTGACCTTTAAATTAAACTTTTCTGAATTACTGCATGCGACGTTTAACACTATGGGCTGAGAATGCAGTATTATCAGCCAGCTGCACGGGCGAAATCAGTTCGCTGCCCAAACGTCACTCGAAGGATGCATTTAGCCATCCCAAGGAACTCATTTGTCATTATTGGCTCTGTAATGCCGACACATTCTGTTGAAATGATGAATTTCGAGATTCACGACGGATGACTGACACTGATTCCACGGTTATTATATTTGGCCGTTCAAAACTCTAAGACTCCTCTGCAAACTATCTGAATTAATTGAGTTCATTAAACAAGCATATATGTATATATTTCCGTCGGCAGTTCATGTGTTTCGTTATTATTCTCTCTCCCAAACGAGTATATATGTAGTTTCGGTCCAAAGCGTTAAACGTCGTGAGCACTAATTCAACAAAGTTAAATACGGCCAATGCATTTGGAGCTCGGCAAAGGAAGGCCGACAACAAGCGTATATAGCAGTTGCATCTGATCGATTGATTAATCGGCAACTGGAATTAAGTTTATGGATGTAAAAAAATTAATGGAAATAACGATTTTTCAAGTGTTTTACTGCTAAATACATGCCAAACTGAAGCAAAGAATTACTATAATATATGTAATCATAACGACGCAAGAACAACAATGGCCCACTTGTTGAATTCAGATAACGTCATTATATCAGGATACAAAATTACTAGAGCTGATAGAATTCATTTCATCATGCGAGAGGATTTCCATCGATCATTCACTCTTTCTAGAACTCCAACCGATGCATTCCACTCTAGGGAGCGCACATTACAGAAGGCCACCGACGCGCCTCAGGGACGTCATTTTGCAAGAAGGTGAGGACAGACACGTCATGCCATATGGTGACGATGACGTGCAAGAAGAACGAGAAAGGACGATGGTCAACAGTGTAGATGAAATTCAACAGGCTTGTCAAATTCTAGCGGCTGCTGCAGCACAACCCATTTGCGGCCACCGACACGCAGCAGTGTCATCACTTTGTTTGGCAGCGGACAGCCACATCCTGTAGGTGAGGCTTCCTTAAATTTGATTGGCCGAAAATTTAACATGGAGGGTATGGAGCAAATAATGTGGCTTGACGATTCTAATAAATGATATGGTTTCTTGCGATCATTAGGTAAATTCGATCATTCATAATGTCTTGCACGAGAAAAACCGAACGCCACTTCCGCAAACTAGGCGACAGATAAAAAATTTGCGGCGGACCAGACAGGCGAGTTATCATGTTAGGAAAGCACATGAATTTATAAGATCAAAATGTTTTCTGCCTCAGAAATTTTTCATAGAATCTAAGCACTTTCCTTGAATTAAATAGCAAAATTTCATTCAATCTATGGCTTAGAACCTAATCAAGAGAATTAGCGCCATTTGAATCTGAAGCAAAATTCGGGTTGATCTTGCATTTCAAAATATGCGCAACTTGTGGATAGCTCAAGCATAGCAGTGTCGTCTTCCGTTTGAATGAAAACATCTGTATTTGACTGTGAATAAATTAAACGGGAGCAAACGTTTCATATGCACCTCAAGGGCACGATTTATTATTCATTATTCTGACATAAAGAAACATCATAGTCATGGGAAGTAATCGCGTTGGTTTTTTTTGTTCATTTTTTGTGTTAGTTCCACACTGAGTATCTCAGGAATTATCTTTCCTTATTAGCTGCCTTCATGGCAATTAGTTCACTTTATGAAAGTATCGGTATACTTACTAAAGTACATCTTGAGGCATCAGAAGAAGTTTCAAGCTGAATAATACACTAGTTCGAAATTAAGTTTCATAGATGATTAACTGAACTAAATGAATAAATAATTAGTAGTTAAAAGAAAGTAAAACGGATTATCGAGTGCGCAGCAACTGTCTGATCAAATCAAGATCAGCATCGATCTTATATCTCACGCCATTAAACCACCTACAGGAAAGGCGAAGTCTGATGTACTTGTTCACTTCCAAGCTGGGATGATCAGCTTTATTGAAACTGGGACGTGTGATTGAGTTACAACTCGCGTCCGATGCTGTCATGCATATGGAACAAAGGATAATATGTATTGTAAGATAGAGCATATCAAAAATTAGTACTAGCCTAGGTTAGATATTGGAACGCTAATAGTACAGCAGCAGCATTCAAGCTTAGATAATGTTGTACGTTCCATGTGCACCTTGTATGCGGTATCGTATATTCTGTTTTTGCCAGCCGCATATTCCCATGTTGTGTTTCTGAGTTTTTGCCCAGTTCGTCAGTGTCGCCACATGTGCATTCTGAGACGATACATCACCCAAGAGATGCCGTGGGGTAGCATGATCCGTTTCTTTTGCAGGAAAGTCTTAGCAGCGTTGCGGAACGTCACATTGTAAAAATGCAGTATTTTTTCATGATTTCTTTAAATCACAAAAATCACACGGAATGCTATTAAAGCGGCTGAGCCGACAGAGAGGCAGTTAGGTCATGACTGATTTGGCTCACTTTACGGTCTACATTTTTTAAAACTGCTCGATAATAAATGGTTCTATATAGCTGTTTTCCCCTAACTCATTGAAAAATGTCTTACTGTGGGGCAGAGGGACTCGAACATATGCACAAATTTCTTAGATACAGGGACTGATTTCACAGATACAGGTCAACTGAAAGTATAGTACGCATTGCTCCTCAAAGCACTGACCTTTACCTTTCAACTTCCTTATGAGCAACTGTTCATTTACCATTTATCTGGGGTCATTCGTTCACTTTTTGCCGGTAATTTAGCGCTAAATTTTTCGTTTTATTTTTTATTTCAAGCTCAGATATAATGCAATAAAAGAAATTATTAAAGAAATTAAGCAATCAACGTTATTTTTGGTATGTGCAAGAATCTGAGAAATAACTTGCATAGTTCAGTCGTGGTCGAAAGACCAAAACTTCGAAATTCAGCGGGATCACTCGATTGTCGTCTGTTCAAAACAGAGAAAACAGTGACGACTTCCAGTGGGAAAAGCGCAGTTTACACGCTGTAGAAATTATTGAACCTATGACATCGATTTCAAGAAAGAACTCCGCTAACGGTCATTAGCATCGTTTCTTAAGTTCTTCGAGAAAAATAGACCTTTGAAGAAACCACCTGACACTAGAAGAAATTTCTTATCATTAATATTTTCACTTTACGCTGAAAGGAGTATCTATTTTAATTAGTTTCGACAGTTTCTCCATAGTTCCTAGTCAATAATGCAAAATCTACCGTGGCCTTTAAACATGTTGCGCTTCAAATTCTTCGTATTGTCCAATATTTCGACTTAACGATGAAGAAGACCGCAATGGCTTAATCTTGTTATTTTCCATGATGTAAGTTTAAAGTCGCACCTGAAACCATCTTCATCAGCCGCAAATGGCAGAGTTCGTCACTCAAGACTCGTGGACTCCGTTAGGTCCGATCACCGAATGGTCAACGACATTTTTTCTGCAGCTAGTCGTGTAACATCGACATCGTTTAATTAAAATATGCTAGTTTCTCAATGCTGAAGACCATAAATTTGGCTAATTTGTAGGGACGTCCGACCACGATAACTTAAACAGATGTTTTGGTGCCCTCTTAAGTGTCCAGTTGGAACGTGCCTGTATCGATGAAGGGTTTCAAAGACTGCATAATTTCCTCGGCGAAAAATGAATTCAGGGTTGCGAAGAAGTTAGGCAAACCTTGGATTACGCAGAAAACTTTATCCCTTCTACAGTAGAGGAAGCAATTTAGGCTGAAAAGGACTATTCGGAATACCATGCTACACGCTAGAAGA
>UZAM01011899.1:0-12033 GCA_900618415.1 Soboliphyme baturini | reverse complement strand
ATTCACATGATTGTGATCTGCAGGATACCTGTATGAGTGTGCGACTAAATTTTATCTAGAAATTTCGGCTTAGGCAGTAAAGACGAGTTTTTGCTTAAGATTGCTTGAATCAAATCTTTGAAATTGCTTTGTAGAAAAAGAAGTTTACTACTGCAGGGAAATTTGTTCGGAATGTGGCAAAGATTTGAAGATTAACGATATTTTCTAACTTTGAACAATGTTCATCTCCATATTTTTGGTGTCACGTACTGGTAGAATTGAATGATGTGCATTTGATTTAGTTGACCGTGCTTTTGACATATCCCTCTCGTTCATTTAACAGTTACTTGTTTGAGTAAGTTTGTGCAAGTCGTGAAAAATGTTTTGGGCATTAATGGAATCAGCAAAGAAAATTCAGTATAGAGCGTGGCAGCTTTCGATCCTTCACCCCGACTTCTTTATACCCAGACGGCGGCAGCACTTCCTTTTGAACTATAATACAGAAATTTTAATCCAGGTTTATGGAAGGGCTATAGATTGACGAATAGAATTGCTTGCTTTCTCGTTGCTCGCATGCTTAACTTAGTTCAATCCTCTTCTTGAGAAGAATGTTGAGTTTTACCGTGAAAATGCTCGTTTTGTTCTATTGAGTGCTGTATTTTAAACAGTCACGTAAATCTGTCCATTCGTATTTTGATTACTGCAGATGGAAAGTTTCGTGGACTAACATTTGAAAGTTATTTTCGATTACGCGATGTATCATAGGATAAATTTATCATTAAACAGTACTGAAGGTACTAAAGCGATTACCTTATTAAATTTCTTCATCGTGCTGTCTACGTTCGTAACGTAAATAAAGCGAGGTTAGATGAAGAACCATTAAATGCTTTCACTTCAGAGAAGACTACTTTATTCACGCTGCATGAGTGGCTAAGAAACAGGAAGTGATGTAACTGAAATTTGAAATCGTGTCATCATCTGCCTGAACCTAGAATGGTGCTTGTAATTTTTCCTTTAAGAATCTACCTAGCGCACCGACACAGCGCACAAATGAATTAGGACTTTCCTTTCGGCGTAGTACCACTGTACCTACATACATGCGATACAGGGTGTGCGCTTTAATTTTGCTGATCCCGTTGCTTCGATATCGGTTTGCTTACTTCCTGACGACCCTTTCGGTATTGTACAAGGAGTACTGTGTTCTCTAGCCTGAAGCTTTTATTCTTATTGGATAACCAGAATTTCTTATTTATCCCTGTTGTGCAGTCTTTCTCTAATTCTTGCAGTGCTAAGACCAGTTGTCTGATTTTAATACCTCTACAAGAAATTCGCAGTACTCGTCACATTTATAGGTATTCTATCGAATCGTTAAATCTCAGCCTTCATGCCTGCCATAAAAGCTGAGGAGTACATACTACTGACTACTGTTGTTTTTTAAAAGAACTTGCAAATATCGTTCCGTTTTTGAATGTTTTTAAAATACCAGCATGGCTTTACAATACTTTTGACCAACTGACCGTAAGTCTAGTATACGACTGAACTTCGTAAAAGCTTTCCGATCGGATTTCGTAAAGCGGCTTTATTTTAGATGGCGGCGAATGCAAAGCAGTGTTTAGCAGCTTTGCGAAACCTCTGGAAGGCTGGCCTGGGAAATACAGTGTTCGTTCTGACAAAGCAGACGCCTCGACATTTTTGCTTTTCAACAAGAAGAACTGCTGAACAGTTGGTCAGTAGGAAGCCGATGAATGGAATCAAGGCTGAGGCCTCCGCTGAATGGATACCGATTTATCGTTTTAAACTAATCACTGTGATAGCGGCAATATCGAAGATTAAAATCTTGCAAACGGCGTTGACCGTGGTTTTGGTGCCTGTAGCCTGGAAACAGTACATGGATGCAGCACAATCACCTACTTTAGTCCTAATCATTTCCTTCGCCGCGGTGGTCGCTTTGGTCATGCTTTACGTTGTAACGGCTCTCACTCGCCGCACGATTGGCGTCATCAGTAAACATTGGTTGCAGAGCGTTGTCCGCATAGGTTACCTGGATTTCTGGGGCTTTAGGCGAAACATAATTGTACCCATCGAAGATCTGGTTCCATTGACTGACATTTCTTACGACAAGCGAGGAGCTTACCTGAAACTCGAGAGGTACTCTGATGATTCATTCAAGTTATACCTGTCACTGAGAAAATACGAGATTGTCGATGAAAAACTTTTCCGTGATGTGTTTGGTAGTTTATTACATTAAAACTAACGAATAACAAAGAATCATTCAGTCAGTTGTACCATTTTCAGATTTTTTCTTCTTGCTTGGTGAAGTTTTAGAACTTTTTCTGCGCTTTGTGGCTAAAAACAAATAGTAATTAATAACAATTTTTTGGCTGCAACGTTAATTGGATCGTTCACATAAATATGCCCGCACACTTTCTTGCCACAACCGATCGTCTGTAAGGTTGCTGAATATGCCACGTGTTATGGGTATGATTGTTGATCAAGAACACAACTGTAATTTACAGTATTTCAAATGGATAGCCGTCAAATGTCGTGGGGTTGACTCCGAGTACAAAGGGAAGCCGAAGTTGCTCCACCTGGGTCAATTGTTTTTCAAGGGCAAGGAGGTGAAAGAAAAGGTAATGTAGATTTGCGAACTCAGTCGGAAGAAAAAATGTCTTGCTATGCTGCACAGATTTTATCAATCAAGAAACATAACCACGCTGCTGATCCCGCATAACAACTAAAGGAACGCGCCATAATGTCTCAGAGTTCTACCAATAAGATTGTGGCCTTAGCTTCTTTAGGGCGTCAAAGGCAGTAGCCGAAAAGTTGTTATCCATTCGTAGCATAAAACAAACAGTCAGGCACAAGAGAGTCGCAGGTCGAACTATCAAATCCAACCAGTCTAGATGATCTGACAGTGCTGGTAGGGTACAGGCAGACGTTTGGCTAGGAGGATTTCTTGATGCACTACAGCGGACTCTAACGGTTGTCTGTTAATTATTTTTACTAGGAATCATTTGCGACTACTGTCGCAAGCGTTAAGCTGGTATGCCGACGGAACATTTAAAATAGTTCCTCAATTGTTTCAGCAGCTGTATACAATCCATGAGATAGAGTGCTCAAACACCATCGGTATCTGCCTTGCTGCTGGGCAAAACGGATGAGAGTTATTTAAGAATCTCGGGCGCCTTGAAAAATTTGGAACCAAGTTTGGTACGTTAATCGGTACTGAGTGATTTCGAGCATTCAGTCATTAACGCTTTCCAAAAGAGCTTCCCAAACATCCTGCATCGCGGATACTTTTTCGTTTCGGCTAATGCAACTACCGAAGGATTCACGCGAAGGTCTCCAGCAAAGATACTCAACAGATGCTACCTTCGCCTTAAAAATCTAAATGTTCGCTGCACTATTCACTGTACCAGTGCAGCACGTACTAAGATTACCTGTTCGAAGCGCAGGAGTTTATAGACTACTTTCGAATATATGTGGAATGGCCGTCCAAATCAGCGAAGGCAATCACGATTCGCTTCGTGATCTAGTGTACTGCAACGATTCATAACAGATCACAGAAGTAGTACTTCGGTAACATACTTAAAGCAAGCTACATCTGAGATTTGCCGAGGACTGGTGAAACATGTTTTAATTTAGTTCATCTAGAACAGCAGTTTTCTCCCTCTGCTTAGTAATTTTTTACATGGAAAGTAGTTCTTAAAAAAACAAGAGGTGAGATCGTTTCAGTAAAAAAAGACGGACTATAAGGTAGACTGTTTTAACAAAGAACAAGAAATAACGATTAGGTGAAGGTTGTACGTCATCTGTCAAAAATCCAATCTGTTCTATACGGTAACGATGAAACGAACAACATTGTTGCCGGTTCCATGCCTGGCTGAGAAAGGAAAATGCTTAGGGATCGTAAAGCTTATTCCACGCCCGTCATGGTACTGCCGTTATCGAACGCTGTACCGGCTTGGTTATCACCCGGAGTAGTAAGGGCGTTGCATGCTGTTTGATAACAGACATAACTGCGGAAAATTGATGATCAGAACCTGCCTGACGTTTTCTGGCAGCTGGAGGCGTATCGGCACGCTGACGGCTGCTGAAGATCAGCAAGAAGATATGTCAGCAACGAAATCGCTACCAGTTCTGAACGGAAGAGGCAAGAAGATATTGTTGAATAAGCATGAATTATTGAAAGGAATGTATTCAGCTTTGCCGAGAATCTTAAATCTGGCACTGTCAGTCGAGGGATAATTTCTGTTGTAACTAATTACTGGTAAAAAACATTTCCTGTATGGTAAATTACTTTGTGGATTCAGAACTGTCACTCTGCCATCACTGTAAACTTTGACGTCCTTATTAATCGTCGTCAGTTCATCAACAACGAACGGCTCGGTAGCGCTTTTCTGACGTTTAGGTATTTCGACCAGGTTAGGCGATCCTAAAATAAAAAACACTTCAAGAAGTGATAACCAGTACCAAAAAACCAAATCAACTTTATAATTCAGAAGTGACTATCGATCTGAAAGGGTAGACATTTTTCATTTCTCAAAATGCACTGTCATTTTGGATAGTTAGTAGTTAATCTTCCTATGTTCACTATGCCATCAATGTCTCGCGATAGCGTATGTAGAAACTCAATGTCACTGAAAATGGGACAACGTTTGAGAACAAACGATACGCCCATTAGTTTCATCATTTCACTCAGAGCTGGGTGCATACGTGCGGTTGACCGAACCGTTGGGCCGTCCTGCCACTTAACCTCTAAACTTGGATGAAAATTGACCCGCTACTGTAGATCAACCTAACAACAGTCAGACTTCATCACCAGACTTACTTTGAAAAAGGCCTGTGAGACACGTTAAAAAAGCATAATGTATCATCTGACAGGTCGCATATATGTGTCCTTGCGTTGCGTTTAAATTAACTATTTTTTCAGTAAAAGTACCAGCAGTACACATTCTCATGAACCAATGCATCTAATTGCTGACTTCTGATGTATTTTGTTTTATAGGTTACTAGGCAATTCCTAATCACAGTGCATTTTTCAACGTCAAGTAACTTCACTGTAAGCGCTTATCAACGATACAAAGAAACTTTGTGTAAATTCGATAGACACGATTGATTGGTACGAGTAAGCTATTTTCGTGAACATCAGCAATCATTATAACCTCAATTAAGAAATGACCCCAAAATATAGCAAAAACGATTACAAGGCACTTGCATGCGAAAAGCAAATGGCAATAACTTATCGCACTGCCGTTAGCGTGTCACGTGATCATATGAGTGAAACAATGGCAAATAAAGAGAAAATAACAGCGTTACCGAATGAAGCAAAAACCGGAAGCGCAGGCGTATTCTTGCCCATCACGTACACGAAACGGATGTTTTCAAATCCACCTGGGAACACCTTACCCCATCGATCGACAACGGTTTTAAAGTTTTCAAGGATTTCGTCGTCCGTGTTCTTCAGAGTGGCTATCTGATAACGACTAAAACCAATGTAAGCAAAACAGAATTGTGGAATCCTGTTTAATTTAAACTATCATCTTTTACGAGCATAAAGTGGTCTTTGGCACTGAAGCAATCGTAAAGGCTGTTTTCAAGCAATAAAAAATACATGTACTTTAATTATTTTCTTAAAAGTTACACGTACCGCTAACAATGGGGAAGGGGAGTACCGCAGATTCCAGGTTCGGCACAGCAGGCTTAACAGTCTTATCTGTCCCAATCGTTGTAAGTTATAGACTTCTACTCAGCTAAAAGTACTAGAGGATAGTGGAGTGAACGGTTTACCCAAAAAATGCGCTTAGTTATACTGAAGACCTGACACTGTACCGTTTTCAAACCCAGCTCAAAGACCTTGCCTGATCGCTGAGGGGCCAGGACCGTTAGAAAAACAAAAACCTGAAGTTAATGCCAATGGCCAGAAACAAATGGTTGATTTTAAACAATAACGAGAGAATGAAATGCAGGGAATTTTGTGAATGTGAATAATCTAAGCCACTGAATATGCAAAGGTTTGGAGCTACGGCTTGTATTAAACAAATGATCAAATCTTTTCATCAAGCGATCTATCCTAGAAAAGGACGATGCATCGCCAAAAGAAATGATGGATGACACTGGATAGAATATCAAAAAATATTAAGAAAGCGAGGGGAACACTGCTTTTACATCATCTGGACATCACCTATCCCAAACTGGTACATTATGTCACTGTTGACGCAAGATTGCATTTCACACTGCCATTCGAAATGGCTGGTACTGAAATTGAAACAAAGATCCGCTTCAGCCCCAATTACATTTTCTACTTCACCAGTTCTTCATGCATGCCAATAACATTATTTTTACTAATTCCTTACTAGAATACACTAATGCCTTAAGATGCCTCCGTCTTCTGGGCAAGGCCACGAAGGCAAACACTAAAATCATTACAGAATGTACCCTGACCACAGGCCAGATGACCATAGCAAACCGCCTGGCAAGTTTCCACATGATTCTCGAAACAAGAGCCTGTGCTGTGACGTTTGGATAACGACTGATAATAAAAACAGTAATAAAATTTCATTTTCTATGCATAGGGTTCATGAAATGATATGTAATTTCACATCACTCCTCACACTCATGCACAATCGTCGTAATGATGTCATCCGTCCAGCATCTTCTGGATCTATTGACTGGTCTCAAGCACAGAGAAGAGTCTTGATCATTTTCTCCAGACCGTCAGATCGTTCCCATGGTACAACCAAAATATCACAGCTTTCGCTCCTGTTTTCTTAAGCAGCGATTGCTGGATAAAGCTGCTTCATAACACATTCATATTGATCAACAAATCTTTTCGGATGATACGCAATAGTTGCCTGTAACTCCTTATTTCAATGGGCTTGTATTCTGTTCTCCCTGATGGTACAACAAAAAATCAGCAGACTGCGACATGCCATATCAGCGATCAGATAATCCTGTTTGACTAAGTTCCGAATTCCGTGACTTCGCTATATTCTGCTAAGACTTGTCGTGAAAACTCTTACTATTCTTAGCCGTCAGAAAATCTGTTTAGCAATCGACCAACTTTCATCGAGGACGGAACGAAGTTCTGGGACGGTAAATACTTGTCGCAGGCGTTTCCAGACTTGCATCACTTTAATATTAGTCAGGTAGAATTTTAGACCACAGTGTTGACTTTTACTATGAGCCTTAATTCTGCCGAAGATGTCGTTAAGTCAGAAGATGAATGAACTGGTGCTGAAATGCCATTATACAACAGATGAATACAGCCACCTTGTTGCTGAACAACATGGTAAAAAAGAAAGCGTATAAATTAAATAACAGTGAAATCGTAATAAAAGACTGACATTCAACCGAGTAAGCAACGCCGGTCACGGATTCCTGTATCCACAGCAGAGCATAAATTTATAGTACAGGGATGCGTGGAAGAAATTAGTCCTGTGGAACTCATCATTATCCTTTTGCCATGAAAAACCATTTATTTTAGTACATGTAGCAACTGCCGTTACTCAAAGTGCAGTGAGCACCTCTGTATTTAACGGAAACGTGCAGCCATTTCTGCAGAGCTCATGAGCTGATAAAAAGTTCAATTTTAACGCATGCTGTGGAGCATTAACAATGTGCTAATAGGCAAAACAGTTTACGGTTCTGCAGTCTGCTTGTCGAAGTACATGAACTTAAAAAACAACGTCAATTCATACCACATCTCTGAGAAGTCAGGGATATAAACAATTATAGCACCGACGGCCTTCCTAATTTGGTCTTTGACACGTTTGGTGGCGATTCTTATAGGAATTGGCTTCCTGTAATCATCGACATTGTACTTTTTATAAACTGACTCGGACCACTGCACCATACTTGTGCATCCTTTTGAACTGTGTGCCAAACTCTGCGTTGACCAGTGTTAACCGCAGGTAATCGTCCAATAAAAACACGTCGTAATTAGAAGCTAGCCGACGACGCAGCTGTTTGGTACAGTACTCACGTTTGAAGTGATTGAAAGAGATTACCTAAAACCAAAATACTATTAGGACAGATTTATTTATGCACGTGCTATAACAGTGTAAAAAACCGAAGACATTTTGTAACTGCCATCACCGGTCCGCGAGATGCACTGCACAGCGGTGAGATAAAGAAACTGCCGCTCACTGATCAAAATTTCAAGTGGAATAAAGTTCTCAGAGCCATCACCTGAAACCCAATTCGGTCAAAGTGAAGGCCAAACGGACGTTCTGTCTAACACAGTATAGACATTAGCCAAAACCATTTACCAAGATCGAACGGAATGGAAAGCACAAACAAAAATACCTTCAGTTCAAACTCCAGTCTGACTATGGACTGGAAATTAGCAGTGACGAATTAGTCCCAAAAGGGCTATCCATCAGTTAGATGATCTTCGATAAGATAGGCCGATCAATCAAAAGTGATATGTAATAACATGAAACAAACATGGGAAAGAAACTATGCAGTGATGATCCCCATTAATTGCGAAGAAGGACCGATGTGTTATCGTTAATTTAGATGTTACGATATTCTGAAGGGTAAAAAATTTTTAAATTTGAAGCATTACCAGATCTATGTTGTTGACTCCCTGTTCGTCCAAAAAATTCTTCACATACCGACTGGACTTGTCGTAATCAGCGTCTATCACTTTATCGATGTCTCTTGTGATTAGACAAACAGCTGTATTGTCAGGGTTGCGATAAGGGTGAGGTAAATAACTGAATAACATAAAATGACCTATCGGATATTCGATCGTACAGAGAACAAGCTTACATTCGGAATGTCTTCCCAACGAACCTATGAGGCACGACTTTGATGGTGATCATAATGTCGACGCGCTCGTTTGTGTAATCGTCGAAAAGGTTAGGGGTCTTCTGTTGCCTTTCTTCTCTGCGTTTCTCTAGGAACTTCCTCAACGCCTTTATGGCGGAAAGAACCTAAAAAGCAAAAATCAGCTGAATAATCAAAAGATGGTTACATTGTTGTGGTTAACGATGACCAAGAACTGCACTACAACTGCAAATCCTTTAATGCTTACATGGTAGCAACTGTACAAAATGGTACGTTTAAGTAATTAAAAGTTGATGGTTAAAATAGCCACTGAACGTTAACTGTCAGTCCAAAGCTAGTAAGAATAAAAATAAACCAGAAGTAAACCAGAAAATGGTGTCTAAATGATAAGTTACAGGAAACAATGTCAAATTGACAACAGGTCTTTATACTTCTCATGAATAAGAGGGATATTGGAGTACTGTCAGAAGCAAAATAACACCAAGTTTTGCCTGAAAGAGCCGAGCGATGGGAGGGAAACATAGAGACCATCAGACAGCTGCCGTGTGTTTAATTAATGATGTTGATTATACATTTTGGCACATTGATTGCGTAATATATGCACATATACAGGATATATTACAGAAAAATACTACAGTTATTTCAAGCCACAATCCACAATATAAGCGCTTGTTTATAATACAATTTGCATCACGTAAAACAGGAGCTGGTACATACATTGCAAAACTATTAATATTATACCTCTCAGCTGAAATAACAACCTATTATAGGCGATCAGATCAGCTGTCAAATCTCATCAAGAGCTTTACCCCGAAAAAAGCCCATAAAATGCGGGCTGAAACGTCGGCATCCGTCAATCACCAGACTAACAACCTTATGGGGCTGTGATAAAGAAACCCGTCTTTTTTTCTGACATTAATGTTTTCTTTTGCAGTCTTGAGGAGTTTTTATGCTGTTGCAGCGACGTAATATGGAATCGCGAGATGAGTACAATAAGGTCTCATGGCTAAAAGCATTGTGCAAACTGTATATGACAGTTCTGTCTCCTTAGCTGAACGGATATTGCACCAAGCTATTTCACGGAGCAGTCTCATACTCAAGGAAACTTCATCATCTCGAAAACAAGAACTGGAATGTATGGAAAATCAGCGATGCTAAGCTAAATCCATACACACATGAATCCTCCTGCTTTTAATGTACCTTCTCTTGCTTTCGATAGATATTACACTGCAACTGTCTTGCTGTCCTATGCTTTACATATGCTTGCGCTGAAAGCAGAAAGAAGCATCAGTGTGAACTGCATTCATAAAATACTAAATAATACATAAAAGAAGCCAAGTATCTGGTACATTTAACATGCTACTGTACAATCGAATATATACAGTAGTGTATCACTGTCACCTAAAGTTCAATGTGGCTGAAGAAAAGAGGTGACACAAATTACTATATGAACAGACTGAGCATATATACAACTTACTTACTATATGGCTTCATCTAAAAGATTAAAAAGCGTTCATTATATGCAGACGCTGTAAATGCGATATAAAATAAATATGTCAAAAACAAGCATTAGCAAACAAAAGCAAATCTAAATATTACATACTTGATCGTAGTCGATGTTGAACATCGCCAAAACAGCACTTCAAGAGCAGTAAAACCCAGAGACTTGATGAAACGACCGCTAAAAACGAAGTCAAGACAAAGTAGCTGAACGAACACGGGTGGATTCAATCTACCGATTAGCTGTCGCAAAGTTATTGTGATCTACAAACAAAAGTACATAATTATACAAAAACTACGCCTTGCACATACGCAAAGTGCGAACGACGGATGCGGAATAATCTGAAGAATTCTATATTTATATAGTCACAAACGGGAAGACAAAACATAAAATGCTATGTTGTTTAATCAGGGAGATCTGATGTTAAAGTGCAATCTGAAAAATCATGCTACTGCGCACTCTGCAGATCGACTGACCGATCTTCAAAAATGGTTCAGTTGGGACTCACTGACAGAGAAACAGTGACTTACAGGTTGCTTACGGCCCATATGAGACATTGCATGTAACACTTTAGGTGCTCAGATATAATGAAGCCGTGACTTGCTAAAATGCTACCTCCACCTTAGGCGACGAGCTGGTGTAACAGGGCGGTGCAGTACGCCGCGAATTCTGGTCTTAAACGAGATATCCTCTATCCATGAGCGTATATACCAGATACCGTATATCTGAGACAATCAAATACGTTCAATTTATTTTGCTTACTTTTAGAATTTTAATGACACACGTTTCGATACCCCGATTATAAGAAACGCCATTTACAGACTACTGAAACCACTGGAAAAACCAAATGAAGCTGCCAGCCCAGTTTTCTGAAACGAATAACGGTGTGCGAAGATGGACAGACAGACGTTCAACAGCGTCAAATCAATTAAAATATGAAAATCTTTGCTGCTGCTTAAATTTACCTACTGGTATGACATAATACAGATGTCAACACCAAGCAACCACAGACGACATAAGGATAAATTGGTGAAGGAAACAGGAAGAAACTTACCGGGTAAAAAATTAATATATTAATGAACGATTTTTAAAAATCGAAGTTAAATCTTTTATGCGGAAATTATAATAAAATTTTAACATCTTCACTGGATAATATTTCATCCAAAATTTACTATGGATATATTCCTGAACGTTTCGAATCATGTTCGATTCGCTTTCTCTGATGTCGCTCATTAAAGATGGGTCGAACATGATCCGAAACATTTGAGAATTTCTAATAAACGATATCAAAATGTATAGGCTTTCAGGACAGGTTCGACTCCAGCAGATTTTGTCTTTCTTATCGTCCTTCAATCTGCAGAGTCACGTCCATCAGCCGGACTACAGACTTTCTGTATGCTTCTGTTCTTGCAGAGTTACAGATATATTTGGAAAACTTGTCGATCGAGACCTCGAAGTGCATTCTGATCATGCCGTTGAGGAAAATCATAATGAAAACTTGCAACAGCACGCCATCAACTGTTCTGAGTGCAATCCTGACGATGCGATAGTAGTTTTATTTACGGCTTAAGTATGAATATACGCAAATCTTGACAGTGGCCATTCGTGGTCCGAGTAAAAGCGTAAGATCATTCAACTCACAGTCACAAAATGTCAGCAGTCAGGCGTTGCGATGTCTCCAAGTCTATCACTGTTGATAAGTAATGCACGCTTTGCCGAACCTTACTTTGACATTTCATTACCCACAGCCTTTGATAACT
>UZAM01011867.1:0-11882 GCA_900618415.1 Soboliphyme baturini | reverse complement strand
GATTGCAGCTATCTTCTGCTGAATCTCAGACTGAAGCACAGGATTGGGAACGTTGGAAGCTCGTGCGACGCGTTTGTCTCTACGACCCTAAAGAAGAAACTTCCATGAGGATAAGGAAGTTGAGGATGTCTTGAAACGGTTGTCTGAATTAGGCGAGTTCGTGACTGTGGATCAAATACAAGCATAACTCTTTTTCATAAAAGAGATTACGCGATAAAAATTTCATCTGGTCTTTTCAAATATTAATCTTATGGCTCAAAATCATCCATCTCGAATTTGTTAACAGAGATTCATTGTTTGAGATAGGTTTATAATATGCAACTATGAACAATCTTAAATATCGTTTCCTTATAAGAGCGTTTTTTGATTCATGTCAACGTTTACTACTTTTCTTTATTTTATGAATAATAATTTTCATGTTTCTTCTCTGGCCTCTTATCCGTTATTTTGCTTGCAGTTGATTTTCAGTGACAAGAATGCGGAACTTGACTTGACAAGACAACCAAGTATGAAACAGTACAGGAGTTTTGATGACCTGGACTTTCCACGCATTTACTTTCCCCAATCAGACAATTTCCAAGCTGTAATTCAATTCAATGCAAGTTGCTTCATGGAATAACATGATCGCAATCTTTTCTGGATTGCGCATACAACGAATTTGAAATTGTTGTACAAGATTACCGAAAAAAGGCCAACAGAAAATGCTCTGATAGTGAGAACTGTTGAGAATTTAATCAGTTTCTGGAAATGTGCGCATGTCTCAGTTCAGGGTGAAAAAATATGACAGTGAAAGGTAACACACGTCATTCAGAAGCTATAATGCGGCAATAAATCGGTGTCTTAATTAGCATTAAGTTAGACTGACAATCAGCTAACGAACCGTGCGTAGGATGCCTTGGATTTGTCAGCGTAATCATTCCGTCAGTGAAAATAATAATTTGAATCCTTTCTGACGATTCATCCCCCATCTTCGGATTGAGATCAAAATGCAAAGCTTCCATTTTGATCGCTCTGCGTCAAGTTATGGAGGTAAATTGGTAAGCCGCATGTTGGACTCGAGACTAGTTGCATGTAATTTTCACGACTGATCTCCGAAGCGTTGACGTCATAGTAACACGTTCAGTCGTTACAGTAAAGAGAGATACTTCTGTGCACTTCACTTTCAGTAACGTCTCCTTCTCTATTTCATATCGTATTCAACGGTGACTCATATGTACTTGACTTCTGACTTTTGCCGTTGGAACATTTGGCTGCTTAAGACAGCTGGATCCTGAGTTGGGTTATCTAATTTTAAGATAGACCTAACGAGACGCCACATCAATGGATTAGCATGATTTAACTTAATGTCATCATTAATGTATAGAGAAGCGAAAGCGACTGATAATCGGTCTGCTCTATGAATTGCAGAACAAAAACCATATGTACGAAGGGTTCTTCAATTCTAGTTTAAATTGAGATCAAATTATTGTTTATTGTGGCTAAAGTTTATTGGTGATGCGCTTCAGTTGTTAAAACAGAAGCATCCTGTATAACGGCTGAAAATCTTCTATTGCTCAACGATTACATTTAAATTTTATATTCGAATATCGAAATTTAGAGCAGAACAGATTCATGCAGTGATGCAAACTGCTGTCATATTTGCCTCTGTGATGAGCCTTCTGCGATATTAAGGGACTCATAGGGAAACTTGTCACCTTGTCAATGCCAAACGTAAAAGCAGTTGTTAATATTAAGAGTGACAGCAGGAAAAATAGATACAAACAATCCGTAATCATATTTCTCTTATCGAAACTCTTCTGCTATCTTTCAACTCGGCTTTACAGAGATGCATGACCAGTGTTGTAGTGTCTCGTCATGAAAGTTTGACAAACAGAAACTTAGAAATAATAGGCTGTAACTGATCTATCCATAGGACATACCGAAAATGTAAATGTGTTTGTTTCAGGTGTAAGTTTCATAGTATCATTTGACTGCTTTATAATTTCTGTACAGTTTCGACTTCCAGTGAAACTGTTATGGGACGAAAACAGCTGCTGATGAGCAAACTATTGAATTAGATTGACTGAGTAATCTTTTGATTGATTAACGAGAAGCATTATTGACATGTATGCATGCAACGTGCAAAGAATATACAGAAAGCGGAGCATAGAGATTTCGGCCTCGCATATTATTATTTGCAAGGAATTTTTAATTATGCTGGCATATGACCCATTGCTGGTGGGGCGGTAATCTGATACGGTTGAAAATGACGTCTCGTAGAGCCGAAATCATGTTTTGGATGAAATACGGCTTTAGAGAATCGCAAAACTTCGAGAGTGAGGGACTGTCTTATTTCGTTACTGCGTATAAACTATTCTAATTAACATTAGCATGAGGTTTAAGATGTCAAGCTTTAAAATTTAATCGAAATACGGTTGATCTGCGCATGGCTCATTCGTCGCTTTAATCAGCAAAAGTCCAAGATATCAATACCGAGATCTTCATTTTCTTTCGTCCTACTTTTCTGACTGAACGACGATCGATAGAATGAAAAGAAAACAAAGTCTGTCCATGACGACGTATCTGTAATAACGAGTGAAGCAGACAGAAGCGTTCGGGACTCATTGCAAATTTCGGCATTATTCAAAGCTTGCCAAACAAATGAAAATTTAGTCATGACGGATTTGCCACATCTATCACCAACGTGGACTTTGAGACAAGCATATTGCGAAACTCTGGGCCACCGCGAGAGAGGAAGACCTTGCCATTAATGAAATTGCCAAGAGAGCCCAATGATTCGTGCGTTGCGTGATTTGACGATCTAGCCTTAAAAAATGAACCTCATGAAATTTCTTCTCTTTAAATCTGATATAGTTACAATGCGAAACCGATGTTGACGTGGCTCATGAATAAGATGTCCGCAAGGGGGATGACTTGTTATCAATGGAGAGTATATTTTACCGTCAAGTAAATGGAATCACAAATTCTGTTGTGCAGAAGAATATGCTTTCTCTTTGTAAGACCTAAAATTTGAGAATGGTTCTTGCATAATTTTTCAGTGGAAAAAACTGCAATACATACCCATATCGCGCCTCATAAGAATCACTATTCCCAGCAGCAACCAGTCCTAGAAGCTGCTCTCCAAACGACAGATCAAAAGGAGTAACAAAATGACATTGCTCCTGTGATACTGAGAAGAGGACTGAATTAAGCATCACTCTCTGCACAATGACATAACAAGACCAGTCTAAAAGCGTTAGGATATTTTCGTCATGCCTTTAAGCGTGAAGTAGAGGTTGACATTGCATCTAACATGACTCAAAAGATACACTGCCAGTCAGACGTGATACTTCTAATATTAACATATCAACCGTTGGACCTGCTTATTTTACGATAAGCATAGCAATCATATGTTTTTAAGACTACTGGAAGGCAATAATAAAGAGCCTAGACAAAGTTTGCTATATTGCTTATTTAAACAAAACACTTTTCACGACTTACAAAGTACACTATATTATATACACACTATAACAACTGATAGCCTTTATCAATGAAATGACTCTGGTAGTTCTGCAAGCACGAGCGATGATATTTTATGTGCTGACGAAATCGCTGTCTTCTAAGCATGTCCTTGTAAACTACATTCTCTGGAATAGAATCGCCAATCAAATCAGCCACAGATCTACCAAAAGTCCGATGTAAAGAACGATTATTGCTAAACCAAAGTAAAATTTTTGATAAGGTCTGCCTGCATTTAAAACGAACGAATGATTTTGCAGACTGTTTTGGAAAATGCTCCATTTCGTACCTCTGAGTCGTGTTCTTTCGTGATGTCTTCATGATCTTCTTTTTCAGTGGGAACTCATCTCTTGAAAATTTATGTGCACATGATTGATCTGATCAAGATTCAAAGCTCGTTTAGCACTAGGCCTTGAAAACTGTGCAAAAACATGGTTTATTCATAGACAACGCAGCAAATTGATCGATCATCAAATTAACGTGTCTCACGGACATTTGGCCTTCTTCAAGGTGGTTGGGGTTGAATTTCGGCGTCGATGTCTTTGGCGTCAAAGACGGTGTTGAATGAATTGGTTTTATACAGTTTTTAGTGTGATAACCATCGCACGAATCATTCTCGGTCCTAACAATTAACATTGTTCAAACTATCTGCAGTGGTTTGTTTAATTATGGTTGGCGATTCAACTTGAAGGATGAGAGCAGCAAATTAAATTAGCAGTTTATTCTTAAAATTATAGCTGACATAATTTTGTACCCTTGGTCGTTTCACAGCCATGCGATTGAAAACAAAGATATCGAAGCCCAAGATCTGTTAGTCACTAAAGACACAAATATCGTTAAGGCATTCAGCAACTTCTTAGCTACAGGAACTTGTCAGCTATGAGATCGAGGTTCTGTCTGATTGCCACATAACGTCTGACTATGGTAGATTTATTGTGGTATCATATCATAAATGACAAATTATAACAAAATCAGTATTTAAGACGTGATCATTTCAGCAAAATATCCTAAACATATTTCTAGATGCTATTTATGGGTATATTGCATTTGAATCCAAACTGCTCTACCATATGTTTATTGACTTTATAGTCCCTTCCATTACTTTTAATTATGCAGTAATAGCTTCTCGTTTGATTCACTTATCGCTTTTCTGATGGTTCAGTTTGTACATAGTATGTTTTATCAAGTCAATCCAGTGATGTGAGAAGTTAAGAGCTCTTGCTTGAATCACGCGCGCGTTTAATATTCAAGTTTTTTGATTTTTAATTTTGTGACAGATCTGGAAAACTGATAACTTGCATTAATTCATAAGGTTTATTTACTTAAAAATCTGTTTTGTTCAAGTCCTTTGTGCGAATTCACATATCCCAATTTAACGATTCTATTATCTTTCAGCAGTTAATAAATCAATAACATATTATTAGTAAAATAACAAAAAGTGCCACATGGATCTTTTCTGAAATGTGATAAGTATTTATTTAACTTCAGTCAGCTAATTTTTAGTCAGTGCTGGATATTCCTTATCTTTATGTGCGCTTCTCTGGGAGTGGGACAGGATTTGACGTCAGCAAATGCAGCCAGAGTTAATGATCCTGCGCCACTGCCTTAATGTCAGCAGAAGATATTTTGATCTGGTGCCAAGTTCGCTTGCACAGGTGCTTCAAGTTGTTTGATGACTTCCGTGAGGTCTTCAGTCTGTCAATCGAGCAATACCATCCTTCAATACCTAGCAACGTTTACAAGACGTAATATATCAAATCTCTCATTTGCGCGTTCGAATTATGGAGATTTCGCCTAGTGCTGGGCCATGAAACAATTTTTCAAATTTAGTGCAATAAATATAATATACTTGGGTAATAAAAAACCTTGAAGTGCATCGTGATGTCTGTAGTAAAACAAGTACATATCATGAGCTGCAAAAACGTTTGCTCACCATGAAGTACGAACTGCGGAACTGGAATTCCACTATATCCGGAAGGTTTCAGCCTTAGAATTTTTGACTATGCACGACAGGATTAAGAAATCTTTGAGGCTAGTGAATTAAAGCTGCTGTGTTGAAGAGAACGACTAGCTCTAGGCAGAACGATCCCATTCATTCTGCATAATTCAGAACAAGTTGAAACATTGCGTAATTTTGCTGCCCATGCCATAGAAGCAAATTTAGAAATTCTTTCTGGAAAAATATCAGTTTTCATAACTTGGAAACTACCGTTGTACTTAAACGGAAGGTCCTTGATCAGTGCATGTTTCCAATGCTGACGCACTGATGCAAAATATGGTCCAGAAAAATGCTGTTCACAAACTACAGATTACGTAAAGCAGCATGGAATGGCATACCTTGGCAATGATAGAGGAAATAAGAAAATTAACGAATAGCTAAAAGCCTAACCATGAGTGTACGACGTCATTGCAACAGCGAAGGATCTGAAATGGACAATGAGCTGAACAGCTGCAAGAAGAATCGACCATCGAGCGATAGTCTGAGTTCCAAAAGATAGTAAATAGCGTGTGTGAAGACCTACAGAATGATGGGTAGAACAGCTGAAGAAATTTGTTAGAATGAAGTGAATCAAAACATCAGAAATAAAATTTTGCAGCTAAATCTTGGAGAAGGCTTAATGCAGCAATGGGTAGAAAAAGAATAATAGTGTTGGCCACGGCTATAACGCAATTCAGTGAATCACGCAACGTCACCTAATTTAAAATGGGGTGAGATTATGATGAACTGTAATATGGTTCCCACAATGCTTATGGAATTCATATTTCTTATATGACTGCTCACATATTAAATTAAACGATAAATTAACTGTGATTAGAGATATCAGTTTAGAAGAGATTCTATTTTGATAACGAACCAAGTGTGACTCGAAACGTCGGTAAATGGATCAGCCATTAACAAGATTCGATGACTGCATACCTTTCCTGGTTGTGGAGGCAAAAGCGTCAGATTATGTCTTAAATGTTCCCTATTTTTGCCAGCGATTCAGTTTCTGCTAAAGATAACGCACATCTGGAGCAGATTACTTCGACACACTTGGCCATGATCATTTTTGAACGTCTCCTTGGTCTTCCACCTGTAGGTCAGGCAAAATATAGGCGTTTAGCCCTCCTTTGGTGGAGACATTCACAACACGTGCTCAAACCATCGCAGATGTGACTTCTCAATCTGGAGAAGCAGCGGCTGTACACCAGGGATCTGTCATGAGAGAGACGTTTGGGCCCAGCGATTCGTCTCAAAAAGCCAATTTCAGCTGCTTGTATTTGGGGTTGAAATTTTTCAGTCATGGCGCATGACTCATGACTGTAGGGGATGAAGATCGACTTGAATACAGACAGCTTAGCCTTCGCACCCAGCTCTGTCTTCGACACAACGACTCGGGATAGTTCACCCAGGATACGACTGGCTATTCTAATTCGCCGGTCGATTTTTTCTACACGTTTTGCATCGCAATAAGCATGATCACAAAGTACGTTAACTTCTTCACCACTGCTTGACTCTTTCTCCGCTTATCTGAAGAGAACAAACGGGCAGGAGAACGAGAAAGCACTAGGCTTTTCGTTTTAGACGCGTTCACACGCATGCCGTTCACGTCCAACGCGGCTTCGAACCCTTCTAAGAAGCACTGAAAATCAGTTTCAGTAGATGCTAATAAAACAAGGTCTTCTCCAAACAGCAGTCTTCTCGTCCCCACATGTCTTTCACCGATACACTCATCACCATGGCTGCTCCTGACTGTTCTATCCATGGACAATGCAAATAGGAGAAGGAATAAAACGCAACCTTGGCAGAGACCAGTGCCAACGCTGAAAGGCTTCGATTTACTCTAACGCAACATCTGGTATCAGCGAATAATATGGATGGCTCGTAACAATTAAACGTAGCATCGATCCAACATTTTGCAGGCGCGGAATCCGGTAATATAACCGGTACAACCTAAATGCGAAGCAGTCTGGCTGAAACCTGAAAGTAATTGACTTAATCGCCAATTAATTATTGACGGTGAGGGAAATTGAACTCAGTTTACCTGATTACGAACTTTCATTTGAAATTCTTCGAAGCTACTCATTAGTCGAACACCTAATCGACATCACTGAGGAGCATTCAGTTCCATTTATTCGTGCTGCCATATTGCACAAAGTTTTTTGTGCTGGCGGAGTTGAAGGTGGCCAGAAGAACTTCGTATACAGGAGGGTTTCTTGCAGATAGAAATTGTCTCTTTTCTCTTTCGACGAATCAAGTCTAATCACCGGGCAGCAGTGACACTCGTAGCTTTTATTATTTTAATGGGTGGGTTGTTTTTGCCTCAACAAGAGACCATTATTCGACACTGAAACGCTTTCTCTAGGGATCGAAATTTTCAAGTTCAAATCTGATCAATCGCTGATGATTCTGCCGCTCCCTGTCCGGGACTGATTATTTCTCACTGCTGACCTCAATATCAGGAGGTCGTCCCTATATGCGCAATCCGGGGACGCCCCGAATGGCAGGTACATTGATATTCTTGACGTCGAAACGAGTAACGACTGGGAATATAAAACAGTAAACACAATACAAAATCAGATTGGCGAAACGTCCGCGCAGGAGAGAGGTGAGCCAATGAAAGAACGCAACGTGTGGGTATCAGAGTTCTAACTTTTTGATTGGCTGAAACTTCCACGTCGAAAATTGACGTTTCGCGCGTAGCAGGTGGCGGCCAACCCACACAAATAAGCTCATTTTCGGCGACCCACCCATGTGTATGCAGCATCCAGCCGCGCAAATAAATATTAACTTCAGCTGTCACTGTAGTGAATGGTTTAACCAGAAGAGCCTCTAATCATTACCTTCCCTGAAAATCAATCATATGGTTTTCTTAAATCTGCTTGTTAAAACGCTACATGCTCTGTAAATATAAGAAACAAGGGCAAATATACTAAATCTTAATAGATCTGTTTAATTTGTGTTGATTGGAAAGGAAATTTAGCGTCAGAAAATATGTTTTGCTGAAAGTAATGAATTGCGATTATGCTTATCAAAGCTGGAATAGTTTAAACGCACTATATAGCGCTCCTGATTCTTTGTAGATCATAAACCTATCCAGTGGCTATATAACAGTATGAGGTATCAGTAAAAAATATAATATCATCTTCAAGCCCTATCCATAACATTACCACAGCTCGAGGCACTGGTCGAATTCCTGGTAACGAAACTGGTCAAATAGGACTTTTAATGATGTTGGAAACTGCAGTTGCAAGTACACATTCTGAAACAATTTTTCTACGGCATCGTAGATCCTCTATGCTAGAAAACGCACGTCCGTTAATAACTGGGTATTACTTTACACAGGACGCCGTGATCTTATGCCAGTTAAAGTTTCTGAGTCCAGCTTCGTAGGAGCAGGAGAAACAACTAAAAGAAAAGAGTCATTGGTTGAAATCGTTGGTACAGAGGTTATCTGCAATTGAAATTGTTTTACTAATTCTACCATTGTCGTGATAGTGACAGAAATTCAAGCATCTATTGACTGGCGCCAAATTGACTACTGCCTTGTATGAAAATCATGCTCATCAATAACACTGATTTTGTAATTAACAACATATACGACTTAAACTCTTTAAAGAGCTGAAGCAAATGGTGACGACCCTATACTCTAATCATTATCTCATTTGAACTCAGTAAACAAATATCACAATTTTTTAAATCTCAGTCGTTCTTACTCTTTAAGTTACCTCACATCAGATCCAAAAGATATTATTGAACAAAACTCTCAGGTAAAACAATTAGAAACGAAATTTCTATTCTAACAACTGTACTCTTCTCAACTCTAACAAAGCTATGAAGCCGACTTCCAAAGCAGACCATCATCAGATTGCAAACAGAAATTTTTTTTATATAATACATAATTTGTTTCGTTATCTAAGTTGGAAAACCTTTTCAGATCTTACTCAAAGTTTTAAATGAACGAGCAAATATATTTGCAGGCATAGAAATTTGAATTCAACGAGAATCAACAGAAAATGACATGAAAAAGTTTCCTTCAAAGTCATTTAAAACTATCTTTGTTACCCAAGAAGTTCCTTCTTTTGCTTTACTCCGTTTCGCAGGAGAACCTTTCACTATTCCATCCCAGATTAAAATTTGATTCAACCTATTTAGTGGAATGCGACAAGAAGAAGAAAGAAAAAATGCAGTAGGCATCAACGTAATGTATCAAGAAAGCGAAGGCAGCGCAGAAATCATGCAAGATGTCTCTGAAACAAAGACTATGAAGGTCGACTAAAAAATCACGAGCCAAAGGAAAGAAGTCGTGAAGTAACAACAATAAATGAAAAAAGCAACATGCAGAAAACGAAGATCAAATACGTGGAAGAACTTTAAGATAAAGGATTAAAGGTTCAGACATGCAGATTTAGGTTGATAAAGGAATCTATTGGAAGCAAGCAAAAATTGACCGCCAGAAAACAAAAAACTTGCCTGCCTATGCGGAAGACAGAACTATCATCGAGAACAGACAAGCGATTCTAACGAGGGTAAAAATTTCCTATAGAAAGCAGCAAATCCCTACAGAAAACCCTTGGTGACGGCATTGATAATGAAGACAGGAGTGGAGCTGCCAAATTCTATATACCTTGCCGGAAATAGTGCGATTTACAACAAAGCCTCAAGGTGAAGAATGGATTACAGAGGGGAGGGGCGGCTATACACTGGAATTCACGTAATCAAGAGGTGAAACAATGACCAAGTATTAATCACACTTGTTTTAATTTCTTCCAAAGGAACTGAGAGTTCCATAATGGACTACTGCATTGGAATTCTACTTTACAAAATGGAGACAGAGAAGATTTCAGGAACAACTGGAACGTCAGTTTATTAGCAATCATCAGCAAGTCCTTATGAAAGCACCGAGGAACAAATTTTAGGAAAGACTGGACGCTACAGAGTTAAGGAAGCAAGCAACATTCAGATATGAATTTATCATGATGGATGATCTACAAGTAATAGAACGAATTTTCAGGCTAGAAACGATTGTAATCTTTATCTTTGCCTCAGGTTCGTTGATTTTGAGAGTGCTTTCGATTCAATTATCCGTTGTATACTTAATTTTTTGAGGAGGCAGTGAAACTAAAAGATATATACCTCATCTTCATGATTTACAAGAATATAGCTGTTTGTATTAAGCTTCATGGAGGCAGAAGAAAGTTCAAAATCGAGAAGGACGTCCCACAGGGGAAAGAAATATCGTCTTAGTCATTGCTTGCGAAGAAATCATTTCGAAAGCAATCCGTTGAAAATATTTAGTGATGGACATAAGTGGACACTACTTCAACCACTTTCTGGCGATATTCTGGTTCTCACATGATCAGCAGAAAAACTGCAAAGAAAACTCGAAGAGCTGAACGGCAGTCGCATCAAAGTCAGACAAAACATGAACCTGAACAAAGCTCAAGTTACATTTAACAAACTTGTCACTTCACGGCTTCTTGATATGCCTGAACTTAAGCTTGAAGAGGTGCAAAACTACGATTATCAAGGACAACTCATCTCTGATGCGGAGAACTGACTGTGTGAAATCAGAGGAAAAACAAGATTGGCACGAATCACATTTGGGAGGCTAAGAACGTTCCATGGGGAAAGCTGCCCTTGCGCTTGAAGCGGATATCCGATGAAATAATGTGCTTTCAGTGTTGACCTTTGGGTGTGAGACATGGATCCTGAGGCTGACAGCTGTTCAGGCGCTGTAGTTGCTCAGTGCTGCACAGAAAGTTGCGTTGGGAATGGCAGAAAATGATAGGTAGAGGAATGAATGGGTAAGACCACAAAAAAGAGTCTGTCCAAGCGAAGAAGTGAAATTGGTAGTGGGCAGAACCCGTTTCAGTGAGAACTGGCTATCATTGGATCACAGAGAAAATGGGTTTGATTCAAAGTGAGAGTGCATGGACTGAAGGAAGAATTTAATATCGATGGCTGGATGAGCTGAAGAAGTTCACTGGATAATGATGGATGAAAGTGTTGGATGACAGAAGATTACGGCAAAGGTTTTGAGAGGTCTTCTTCCAGTAGTGGATCGACAAGCACTGATGGTGATTTATGATTCCCCTTTACAAATGTGAAACCTGTTTCTCTGGTCGTTTACCATACATAAGAAACATTAGGAAGTAACCTTGAGTGACGTTTTTGTTTAAATTATGATTTCCATTGTTTTGATTATTCCTTTTGATCAACTTCATGCACTCCATAAATTAAACATTACTTCGATGAATCTTTGAACAATTCATGGTTCGGGGCACCAAATCCAACAGATGGTAAAAGTTCTTAATGCCACGCGTTTCACTACAACAACTGCAGCATCATGAGGGCTATACTGAACACAAATGCTTACAGGGTATTTTATATACTCCCGAGC